>WBNO01004076.1:156928-199248 GCA_013400575.1 Peucedramus taeniatus
GGGGAGAGAGCTGGGAACCGGGCTCCTTCCAGGGCTCCTTCCAGGGCTCCTTCCAGGGCTCCTTCCTGGGCTCCTTCTCCTGGGGAGAGAGCTGGGAACCGGGCTCCTTCCAGGGCTCCTTCCAGGGCTCCTTCCAGGGCTCCTTCCTGGGCTCCTTCTCCAGGGCTCCTTCCAGGGCACCTCTGGGAAGGGAGAGCTGGGACCCGGGCTCTTTCCAGGATAAACGGGAATGCTTTGTGCTCCTTCTGTGCTTTTGTTTCCCAAAGAGCTGTTTTCATGGAGTCACGGACTGGTGTGGGTTGGAAGGGGCCTTAAAAACCATCAAATTTCACCCCCTGCCATGGCAATGACAGCTTCCACTGTCCCAGGGTGCTCCAAACCCCATCCAGCCTGGCTTTGGACACTTCCAGGGATCCAGGGACAGCCACAGCTGCTCTGGGCATCCCCACCCTCACAGGGAAGGATTTTTTTCTTGATGTCTCATTAAACCTGTCCTGTGCCTGTTTAAAGCCCTTGTCCTGTTGCTACATTTTAGCAGGATAACATTTGCAGCTCTGGTTGCTGTTGAGGAAAAGCCCGGTAGGAATCTGTCTGGAGCAGTGAATGATGTAGAATGGGTTCAATCTGTCACCCACATGTGTGCAGATGTGCAGCTGTCTACATAAGATAAAACTGAAAAAGTATTTGCTGATTTTAAAGCCGCAAATCTCATTTTTCCAGCTGTTCCTGTATTTGAGATTGCAGTGGGTTGTTGGTTTTTTTTCACTTTGTTCTTACTAGGAATCTGGGTATGTAAACATGTTATTTATTGTTTGCTTCATGTGTGAAGATGAGAGTTAATATTAGTCCTCTGTATCCTTCTTTATTCTGTTTAAGAGTAATTTATTTAAATTAATTGCCCCCAAAGGAATTATTTCTTTATAGATGAAGCTATAGAGCTCAACAGGTGAAATTAATTTAATGGCCTTGTCTAGAGGGTTTTAATCTCTTTTTCCTCTTTGGCAATGTTATTTTGGTACAAAATAGGTATTTTGGAAACACCTTCTGCAGTTGTTACTCCTGGTGACTCATGTTTAGCAGGCTGCTCTGCTTTATCAATTAATAAACCAGCTGAAAGCTGAGAATTTCCAAATTATGCAAAGCAGAGGTGGATTGCTCTTTACTTATGTAGTTATTCCTAAATTCCTTAAAATCAGCATTTCTGTTAATCCTGGATGAGGCACAAGGGAGGGTCAGTAGCACTGAGTTATCTTCTGTTTAAATTATTTGACATGGGCACATTCATTTTATTTGGACTCAGTTCCTCAAATCTTGCTTGCTTTTACTGCTGTGTGCAGTCTGTTAATATTAACTTTGCTTCTGAGGAAGCTGATCTCTCATATTGAACCTCTGTCATGCACCATCAAAGGTTCTGTTAGAGGAATGGCAAATTCTGCTTTAAAGTAGGACTTTACACTTATTTTTATTAGCTAATTACTGGTGCTGGCTGATACAAAAATATGGTAAGTATTAGGATTTTTTAAAAATAAGACGCTGCAAGGAGTAAAGTCCACATTAGGCATTTGGAAGTGGGTATTTGAGTTGGCTTTTGTGCTCAGCTGTATTTCAGAAACAACTTTTCTATGAAAAACAGAGCTATTTAGTGGATACCAATATTTTATTTAGTGAAGTTTGTGCTTTCCAGGACATAAATACCTTGGCAGGTGGTTTAATTTGCTTTCTTCCTCCCCAACCCAAAGTATGGTGCATAAACCCATGTGTTTATTTGGAGAGGTGAGAGGAGTTTTTAAAATGTGATTAATACAACAAAGAACATGATGAAAAAGAAACGAGGTGCCCAGAACAGCCAGAGCTTCCTTAAGCATGTGGAAATTGGGGTGGGTGCTTAGGCAGGATTTCCTGGAAATGTGGTTGGCAGCAAGGCTGGTCAGCATGGCCAGCTGGAAAACCTTCACCTCAGGATTGTGACAGGAGAAAAGATTGGAAAGTCCTGAAACCTCTTTGTAAGCATTCCTTGGTGGAATTCAGCAGCTGTGCTTTAAAAAGAATGGTGAAGGCACATGCAAGGGATGCATGGAACTGATGGAGCTCTAATGCTTCTGTTGAAATCTGTTTGGTGTTGTCCTTCCATCTTAATGAAACACAAATTTATGGAGTCTGAACTCCAGGTTTGGCTGTGGAATATGTGGATATGGGGGAGAAATTGAGAGTCTCTGTTAACTCTGAAAGAGGGACCTGGATTATACACAGGGTGTTGGAGACATTTTTCTTTAGAAGTTGTGCTGATGTCCAGTAAAGGTTGTGTGCTATGGTACTTCAGTGTGCTTTTTATTGGATTTTTTAGGTATAAATCTTTATTAAATACATGTAGTATTTTTGATAACAAGAAACCAGAAGTGCTTTGCATTTGAGCTTCTCTATAACTATTACAGTTTTTCCTGATTACAAACATCTGACTTTTCTGGCTTCCTATTTTATTACTCTTACTGACAAGATGCTGAATCTTAAAAGAACTCCAAATAAGAATTGCACAGCTTTTTTCTTTTACAAGCAGAAGTGCATCTGGTGTGGAGCAATTGCTGTGGGTGCTTCACTCTGCATGTTGTAAACAAACAAGATTATCAGATGCTGCTAAGGCTTCACTGAGCTCCACTGGATAAGCATTGATGAATTCCTCTGGTTTGTCAGCCTCCATCCTCCCCAGATTGCTAAGAGGTGATAAAATTGAAAAAGACACCCTGATGAATTTACTGAACTTCCTGTGTACCAGATTCCTGCCTGGTATTGTTTGGAGTTGGGGTTGGATTACTTCCGAGCTGTCCTTTCCACCCTGAAGTGCAGCTGTAACCCTGATACTGTGCCAAAGTCCCACTGGTGTTAAAATGAGAATGGTCATTGATAGGTGGGGGTAGTTGATTGTTTTTCTATCCTTAAATGCACTTTTGCTATGCAGCATTCATCTAGAAGAGAGAATATTTGTGATGAAGATGTAATTGCCTTTCTCAAAATAAATAACAATACAGTGCCACACAATGTTTTCTTGCTTAAACCAAAAGTGGACTGTTGAGGGTGATAACATGTGATTAATTCCTTCTAGGGATGCTTCTCATCTTACCTGTGGCAAGGTCCATTCACATGGAGTGCCAGTGCAGCAGGGCTGAAGATCATCTCTAACAGAATTAGAGTTAGATAATGACTTCTCAACTCTTCATGATTAAATTGAGCAGGGCATGGTGCTGCAGGCTCTGTTCCAGGCTGGTTGCTGTCCTGTCTGTGATGCCTATTTCTGGGAAATGTAACAGTGGGATACTACTGGAGGGTTTGACACTAGTACAGGTCTGAACTGTGTTTCATTAGTCTTACTTGGATATATTTAATAGAGTTGTTAAATAATGTGCATTGATACCACACAGCCTTACACTTCGTTAATGCTGGGCTTGGATTTAGAAATGCAATGGAGTGTGTCAGTTCCTTATGCATTCTGAAGAAAAGGGAGATATTTTCCACTTCAAATTCTTTGAGTGATTTTATTTCTAAAATAAAAGTTGCTTAAGTGCTGCACGTATTGTGAGAAAGGGAACTGACTTGTACCTGTGTTGTCTCAGCAGGCCAGAAGAAGAAATCTCTGAGCTGCCTCCGCGGGCGGTTTGTCACCGTGTGACCCTGTCAGGAGGCCACCACCATGCAGCAGCCGCCGCAGCCTGTCCCTGCAGGGGCGGCTCCTCCTCCTCCCGCCGGCGTGGCTCGCAACATGTACTGGAGGAACAGCCCCCTCGGCAAGCGGGCAAACGCCGCAGCTGCGCCGGTGCAGCCCGTGACAGACCCGTTTGCCTTCGGCAGGCAAACCCCCCAGGGTTTGGATAATCCACCCAAGGGCATCGCGCCGGCCTTCCCACAGCCAGCCCTGCTGCCTCCGCCGCCCACCCGCGCCGGGGACAACCCTCATGGACCACACACCTCTCTGTCAGCTCCCGTGTCTCAGGCAGGGATAAGCACCAGTAGCTTTTCCAGTGTTCCAGTTCCTTCTCCGTCCCTGGGGTATGTTATTAATAGTGCTGCAGAAGGGCATCCCAACGCCGAGCTCGGACTCCGTGGGCCTGCGGTGCCGTTGCATTATAACCCAGGAGCAGCAGTGGAAAATTCTTTCAGTGTGCATCCTGGAATGGTGTCTGCAGCGAACAAACCTGGAGCTAGACAGGATGTTGGCAGAGATCCAAACGATGCAGCTTCTGCACCCAACACAGCGGCACTCTTCCCACCACCTCCCCAGCAGCCTGGGCCCCAGTGGAGGCCTGTCCCAGGGAATCTGCAATCTCCAGTTCGGAATTTTGTGCCCTACCCTGAGCAGTCTCTTCAGACTGACGTTCATAACATTTCTCAGCCTTCCGTCAGCACTTCTCACCCTCCTCCACACACAAATGTCCCACAGGGTCCTGGGCACCAAGGTATTCCACAAAACATCGTGCAAGCGCCTTTACCCGCTGCTGGTTGTGAGAAGAATGGCAAAAATGGCCCTGCAAACAGCAGTCATCACATGAACAGCATCCAGCCTGGAAATGTGTTTAGGCAGAACACGGACATGACTAACCCTTGGTCAAACCAACCTTACCAGGAACAGTTTTACCCACAGCCACCCTTGCAAGACTCCGGTTTTGTCCTTCCCACAGCTCAGGAAAACAACCCCAAAAACCAGTCTCCAGCTATGTCTGAAACGTCAAATAGATCTATTCCCACAGATCGAGATCCAGGAACTCTCTCCATGTTTTTCAAAGGGGATGAGGCAGAAAATGAAGAAATACTTTCATCTGAAAAAAAGTATGTAGTGGAGAAAACAGAGTTTGATGCCTGTCAGCAAAATCCAGCCTCCCTGTATCACCAGCCTGTGCATCCTCAGCAGGTGGCAACCAATATTCTCTCTCAGGCACAGCTGGGTACAGGTTCAGCTGGTGAGATGGTACAGAAAGGAATGGATGTCCAGTACTTCCCTAAACTTGTCAGCCATCAGGAGGCACAGGCTGCTAAGCACTCTCTGTTTGCTGGTGATGACAAGGCACAGATAGGTGACACAGCTGCTGGGTCCCAGTATGAGAACGTGGAGAACCTGGAGTGCATTCAGAATCAGGAAGTGCTGCCGAGTGAGCCACAGAACATCAGCGCTTCATCCCCTGCTGCTGGTCCCGATCCGTACAGGTACGGATCCTTCCCGGGTCAGATGCTTCCCAAGAATGCTGCTGTGAGCCATGCTGAAGGAGGACCAAACTTGGAGGCACCTGATTCCTTACCTCACCCTGTCCGACCAGACAGCGTCTCTTCCAACTACAGCAACATCAGCCACAGGAGCACTTCCAGCTCAGCACGGCCCCCGGAGCAAGTCGGTACATTTATCCAGCAGGAAATTGGGAAGCCTGATGAGGAATCCTCTGCCAGCTTCTTCAAACAGATTGACTCCTCTCCTCTGGGAGGTGATTCAGGCGAGCTAAACCTGAGCAAGAATTACCACGGCAATCTGTCCCAGCCTCCCACTCCGAGTCCTCCTAAACCTACAGGAGTGTTCCAGACAAGTGCAAATAGTTCCTTTGAACCTGTGAGGTCCCATGGAGTTGGTATAAAACCTGCAGAGATTGACCAAGCAAAGATGGTGGTTGAATTAAGAGAGAACCACTCAAACCAAAAGAATATCAAGAAGAACACAGCAGTGCCTGCTGCATCCCCTGGCAATCTTGAACAGCCACCAGATAATCTGGAAACAATTTACATGCCTCAGGTACACCCAGGGCCTCTTGCAGGCGCTGGGGAGGCTGGAAATATGCTGCACTCTGGACCTGTTGTGGAAAATATACAATCAGTATCTGAGAGACGGTCCTCAACCAGAGCTCAGGGAGCAGTTAAGAAGAGTGATAGCCCAGCAACAACTTTATGGGCTCACAATGAGTTACCAAATTTTGGGGGAAATGTTCTCCTAGCTCCTGCTGCTCCTGCAGTGTACGTACCTGCCAAACAGACTGTGGAAGTCATTCAGCCACCAGAAGAAGGCCTGTCTAATCAGCAGCCGTGTAAACCAGGGACTATTGCTGTGCAGCACTCCCAGGATGGAAATATAGCTTTTGAAAATCTTGAGAATCCTCCCAAAATGGGAGAAGAGGAAGCACTTCAGTCTCAGGCAAGTTCTGGTTATGCAAGTTTATTGTCTTCTCCACCTACAGAGTCTTTGCAAAATCAGCCTATCCTGATTGCTCAGCCTAATCAAAGCTATAACTTGGCTCAGCCAATTAATTTTTCTATTTCTCTATCTAATCAGCTAAGCAACAGTGAAAACAATCAGCCAATGAAGGACTCTGGAGTTGGGGACAAGCCTGCGATGGGTCCCCAAAGTTCACATACTGGTGGGGAAAACATGCCGTTACCTGTGATGCAAGTTGGATCTCTCTTAGTTAATGCACTTCCAAATACTAATCTGTTAAAGCATAATTTATTACAAAGTCCTGTTAATTCTTCTGATGCTGCTTCTAATCAGCCTGCAAACTTGCTTATGAAAACTCCTCTTAATCTGACTCCAGAAGCGCAAAAGAATGTTAATGTGGAAGGCCTTGTTCCTGAGTTTGCTAGCAAGCCAGGGTCTAACTCATCTGTTTCTCCTGGGACAAATCTTCCCAGTGGAAGTACAAGTGGCCTAGTCCCCCCTGTTAATTCCATAGCACAGGCTAATAATTCTACAAATCAATCAAGTAGCAAAGAAACTGCTGGAGCGCTCGACTTCACAGTGCCACGGACGTTGGAGAAAAGCAGCACAAGTAATTCTGTCCAGAATGTCCAGGTGCACAATCAGTCACCCTCTGGTGCTCCAGTCCAACAGGCAGCCAGTGGTGCTGGTCAGGTGCGTCCCGAGGTGCCTGACAAACAACATTTCTATCAACAGGTGACAAAAGATGTGCAGCACCAGGCTGCAGCAGACCGAGCTGCACAGGGACCGCTGCCACCCCAACCACAAATGCAAGCAGCTCAAATGCAGCCACCAACATCTGGGCAGTCCTCAGTTCCTCCAGACTCCCAGATTTCCACAGGGGCTAACACCATGCAGCAAGGGGAGAACCAGGTGCTGGGCAACCGTCCCCAGCCTGGGGGGCCCCAAGAGGCAGGTTCAGCCCAGCCAAGGTACGAGCAGACGAGCCCTGGGAAGCAGCCGGTGTCAGAACAGCCTCCAGGTGCTCCAGCTGGCACAGCCCCTCCTGCCACCACTGCTCAGGCAGTCCCACCCAACGGGCAGCAAGACCTGCAGCGTCCACCCCCTCCTCAGACCCCTCAGGAAGCCTTTGGTCCACCCCAGAACCCTTACTACTACTACAGACATCCTTACGATGCTTACCAGGCCCCATATCCGCCACCTTATCCTCCTGCAGACCCCAGGACAGCAGCTCACCTTTATTACATGGTAAGTTTCTATTTTTCCCTTTCTTCTCCCTTGGTATGTATTACTAATTTTCATTTTTGAGTTATGAATTTAAGCAGTCGTGTCATGAGCAACATTCAGCAGAGCATTCACATTGAGTGTTTAAGTGTAAGGAAAATCTGAACAGCAGTAACAAAACTGACACTGCAAAGATTATAGAAACTTAAGTAGTTGCTGATACCAATTCCAGTTGGCACAGATGTCAGCTCATAGCAATTTGTTTGGTTCTTTGGAGAAAGTTGGCAGTTATAACTGGCTTGGCTGTCCAGGTGCTCAAACTTGGTTCCTATCTGCTGCCTGAATTATTGATGGTTTAGTAGAGAGGTTGAAGTGCCTTTAGTCCAGACATAATGAGTTTTTTCCCCTTAAGTTTAGGATATTAATAACTTGACTATAACTTCTGCCACAAAAAGTAATGAAAGCTAAGCTGTAGTTTATTAACCTGCATCTCTTCAGGTGTCACCGCTGTGATGCCAGTGGTGATGGTTTTTGGTTTGAACTGTTAATTTTGGAGGTGTGAACCCTCTTCCCTTGCCTGTGCTTTTGCAGGAGGACAGCTATGGGCAGTACGACCCCCGGTACCGACACTACGACAGCAGCAGTGCCTACATGGAGCCCGGGAGTTACCGCTACCCCGAGCCCGAACGGCCCAGCTCCAGGGCCAGCCACTGCTCTGACAGACCTCCCTCCAGGTGTGTGATTCCTCAGCTGAGTCAAGATTTGGGTACCCCAAAGCAGGGAGTGTGCTGATGCATGCTGAAGTTTTGTAAACCACAGGGGGGAATTCAAAACCTCTTTGTGTGCTGCCCTAGGGACGGTCGGTATCGAATGCCATGGCTGGGAAGGATACAATTCCCCAGCCTTTTCTCTTGCTTGTTATTCCTTTCATTCAGTTCTTTGGGGGTTGTTGGTGTTTCTGCCAGGCAGGAAGTGACTGTGATAGCCTCAGTGCTGATGTTTGCTGAGAAAGAGCAGTGTAGGCCATGGGGTTATTAATCAATACTCATTTATTTTCTGCCTTGCACTTAAGCAGGGACCCCTCGTTCTGTTAATGAATGGCCCTTTTGCACATTGGGTGGGATTTGCCTTGCAAGCACCATGGATACACAGTGGCTCAGGTGCTCAGAAGAGAGTGGTGAGTCAGGTGACAACATCCTGGTGCTGTGTCAGGCCCATTTGTGTGACAATTCCCTCAGCTGTGGATAAGTTTTCCTCACAAAGCCCCCAGAATGTGGTCTGGGTGGCAGAGGTGCTGTGTGGGCATGTCCCACCCACTCATTGCACTGCAGATTCTGATTAGGGAAACTTAAAAGACTTGATCTGTCTGATTGATACAAAATAAAGACATTTGAGAGAGGGCAACAATGTGTTCAGATGCTACTTGAAAATGTTAAATAAAAGCAGGATTAAATCTCTCTCTACTCAAGCAAGAAACAGCAAATTACCTTGAAGAGATTGCTGCTTTCTGATGATAATTTTGTAAGTTATTTGTATGAACTTCAAATTAATGACAAAATGTTACTGTTGTTAACTGCTGAAGGGTTTGCAGTTGCTAGAACAAAAACTCCTGTTACCTGTCTGGAAATGATTAAACCCTTTGTAATGTTTGTCTGTTGTTGGTAGTTCACTCATGGAGCAGTGATCAAATTACAAATAGAACATTTTGTTTACCATCTCAAGAAGATTATAGATGTATTTTGGTCTTGAGGAAAATGAAACAATGGCTGTAGCTCCATGTAATAACTTCTACCATTTTCTTAAGTGAATTTAAGTGTGCTGTGAGCTCTTGAAATGAGATGATAACCTCTAGTAGCACTTCCTGGTGTGTACCCTCCTGAGGTACTATTTTTAGAAGGGGGTGAAGTTTCTGTAGGTGGCAGTGGGCAGACCAAAGCCTGTTAGAAGTGGCTGTGTCAGGGCTGATGTGTGAGTGCCAGTGCAGTCACACAGGGACTGTGGTGTGCAGCTGCAGGGCAGCAGAGCTGTGTGTGTGAAACTGCCCTGAACGTGCAGTGATGGGGATGCAGCTTTGTAAACTCTGCTTGGAGAAAGGAGTAAGATCTCTCTGGAGGAGACTGGGGAGACTGGTTGGGTGGCTAAACCTGGTCTGATAAGATCAGACCTCCTCCTCTGCAGAGTGAGTGCTGTGTTAGCAGACTTCCCACACTCCTGGACTCGCTGGGCCACTTTGGAGTTTGCACTCTCAGTTGTAGGACCTGTTGTAGGGAAAGGTGGAAGTTTCCATCACTCCAAACTGGCATTAAACACCTTCACCTGCTGTGTATGTGCACACAGGTGTGTTTGTGAGATTCATGCACCTGTGTAGGTACAAACATACATGGATGTATACATATATATACATTTATATGTGTGCACATACATGTAGACACTGCATTTTTCATCTAACATTCATCCTCTGGCTTTTTTCAGAAATTCTTGGGTGATGACCTGAAAATGTTGTATAATAAAGGCTCATGATATTTCAAATAATGTCCAACTCTTTCTTTTTTCATCAGAAGAAATCATCTTTTTCTATGCACTGACTCTTACTTTGTGTTGGTTTTAGTCAGGTTTTTGTGCTTGTTTGGACAATCAGCTCTGTAAATGAGTGTTTTCTTCATCATAAGCTGTATAATAAACCACTGTTAAATTTGGAGGAACTATTATTTCTTAATGAATTGTTAAATTATCCACTTCTCTGTTGAGACAGTTCAAAGGATGCTAATTATAGCAGTAGTTTTTGTGATTAATTGTCTGTAAGTAATTAAACTTATCACCAAAGCAGTTTATAAAGCCACTAAATTACTGTATGCTGAGGGTTGTCAGCTTTCAATGGCACACAACTATTTAGGGGTATATTGGGTTGTAAAGTCTTAATTTTATGATTCCTTGGTTTATTGGAAATGCATTATTTTAACTATGCAACTCTGTCTAATCAATTGTGGCATAGAGTTTTTCCTACCTACTACTGAATTTAGAAGAGATTAAGGAAGAATAACAACTTTTTTATACTTTTGTGCTTTATTTCAGGCAAGGGTATACAGAAGATTATTATGGAAAAGGTGGATGGAGTGATTATTATTCAGGCTATTACCCAAACTCCTATGATTATGGAGGTAAGGTGTCCAAAAGAACTGTTTTTTTCCCATAGGTTTTCCTCACTCAGTCCTTCAGTTTGTCTTTCCTTTGTGCAAACCCTCCATTGTAAGGGTACAGAACAGTTTTGTTCCCTGTGTTGCAAGGCTGCCTTTCACTGGGGTGTGTCCTTGGTGTGTGACCTGAAGGCAAACCTGTAAAGTGAATTTTAGGTGGGTGTAAACAGAAGTTGACTCACAAGTGGATTTTGGTTTTGTCCATCATTATCTAAGTGCTCACTGAGACATGCTGGCGTTGGGAGTCTGGGGTTAATTGCTTGTGTAGTGCCTGGGAGGGTTTTAAGCAGCATCTGTCCACATCCTGAGATGTTTTGCTTGGCACTCTGCAGGCTGATCACAGAGATTCTGTGAATGTCATAACAAATAGTAGGATTGAGTTTTAAAGATGTTAGAAAAGATCTGATGGCAAACACTGACCCCTCAGGAGTAACTAATTCTAACAGCCATGTTTCTCTGAAAGGTGTGAAATTGATTTTTTAACATTTTTTTAAAAGTAAAAAGGAGTGGACATATTTATGTAGCTGTAAGTACATTTCTTTGGGTTTGCTCTGTGCTTCAGGACCAAAATTAAAGAGAAAGGAGCAGAAAAAGATTATAGGCAAAAACTACCAATATCTGAACCATTTCTTTTTCTTTTCCAAAGATCCAAGTCGCTGGGAACGATACCCATATGACCCCAGGTACAGAGACCCAAGAAGTTATGACCAGAGGTACTGGTATGATGCTGAACACAACCCTTACCAGAAGAGAGAAGCATATCCATATGGCAGCAGGTTTGTCCAGTCAATCCATGTTCTCCCAGTGCTCTTTCCACAGCTGGGGCAGCAGATCCTCTGCAGCAGGCTATTAAAATGCAGTATTACACATATTTCACAGTGTAGTTGCTAGTGTGTGTGTGTGTTGCTAGTTCTCTCTGTGGGTTTAACATAGGTCATTGAAGGAAGCCAGATGAGCTGTCACATCACTCTGAGAGAAGGATTGAAGGTAGCAGCACTTGTTTTTAGACCAGTTGAACATTCTGTGGGTTTTCAGAATACACTCTTAGTATAATGTTGGTCATGATCTTGAATAATCTGGACGAACTCCTTGAAGGAATGTCAATTTGTTTACTGTAGCAACAACCTCAGTGTAGGCAGTGATTTCAGAGCCCTTCTAGAGTGAGGTCCAGTGTTCCTGGACAGCCACCTCCCTCAGGCCCATGGGTGGCTGAATGTAGCAGCAGCTCTCTGGCCACAGAGAGCAGGCACAGACTTTCCCAGGCATTTTCCTGGGGAAGCTGTGAGAAAGCTCAGAGAAAGAATTAAAACAATTCTTACCATCCTTTGCTGCACCTGTTGCTGGGCACATGTGGAATTTGTTCTGGAGATTTGTTTCCAGAGGGTGGTTTCTTAATTGCACACTGGATGGTGTTTTGCTTGGTTGACCAATGGGGACAAAGCTGTGAGATTTGTTTGCCAAAGGGTGGTTTCTTCATTGGACACTGGATGGTGTTTTGCTTGGTTGACCAGTTGGACCAAAGCTGTATTGGACTGTCTGGAAGGGGTTACGGGTAAGAATATAGGATAAGACAGCGTAGAAGAATAAAGGAACGGTTCAGCCTTCTGCATCATGGAGCCAGTGCTAATTATTACCCATCTGAGTGCTGCTACCACAGCTGAGCTCATCCCTGCTCTCTGTGTCCCTCAGGAACGAGCGATACGAGGATAACTGGAGGTACGATCCCCGTTTCACCGGCAGCTTTGACGATGACTCGGAGCCGCAGCGGGATCCCTACGGGGACGAGTTTGACCGGCGCAGCGTCCACAGCGAGCACTCCGGCCACAGCCTGCGCAGCTCCCGCAGCGTCCACAGCCACCACAGCAGCTTCAGCTCCCGCTCCCAGCAGGTCAGCTCCGCCTGCACACCCAGCCTGCCACTTGTTCTCTCAGGGGTGGGTGAAGCTTAGAAAATGAGGAAATATTTCAGGGGTTAGCACGGGGAATGTGTGTTTTAAAAACTGGAATAAGCTCAGGTTGTTTTGTATAATGTAGTTTTGAACTTAACGTTTGTCGCAGTCGTAGGGAGAATTTTGAGCGAAATCAGTGCTCAGCTGTGCAAGTTGCCACATATACAGAAATGGAAAATTTCCTCTACTGAATCCATTTGCTGTTTGTGAGAGCAGCAAATGGATTCAGTAGAGGAAATTTTGAGGAATTGCCTTCCCTGTGCTTGGCTGTGGTGGACAGTGTGCCTGGCTTTGTGTTATGTCATTTTTCTCATCACAAGCTTGGCTGTGTTATTGAACTTGGGATGTGTTAAAGGATTAAGTCATATTAGTATGATGTTATTTTGACTTTAAAAGCTAAAACCAAAGCTAACTGATTACTCACCCACTTACACCACAAATACAGATATGTGAAAAGCTCAGAGAATATTTGGCTAATTTTTGAGGTACAGTTTTTGCTCATGTAATGGGTGTTTTTACCTGTACTTGGTTCATCCTGTTTCTTGGAAGTTTAGGTACTGTTCTAGTCTGAATTCCAATGCATTTAGTAATGTTTTAAGAGTATTGGAAATAATTTAGGCATTAGTCTTTGGGCATCTGCTGTCATTTGGCATTTGTTGGAGTTTTTCAATTGGGATTTTCTGCCTGTTACAGCAGAGGCAAACATTGATTCTGACCCACACTTGTTGGTAACAGAACTGCTGCTATACACAAGCACATAGAAATTCTGTTGTGAGAGAACTGAACATCCTTGGATGTGAACAAACCAAATTATGGTAAAAACATTGAGGGAGAAGACAAAGATAATTAATTATCACAGAAGGGTCTCACAGGGTGGCTTTCTGCAAGGCAGTGATGCAGTAAGCCTATTGCACAGGAATGGAAGCTGTCAGGAAGGAATGCTGACTGTCTGCAGTGCTGCTTGCTCTGTGTAACTCCCAGCTAACCCTGCCTAATGTGACCTGCCTAGAGCCAGCTCTACAGGAGCAATCATGACCTAACGGGCAATGCCTACGAAACTCCTGCGCAGACAGCGTCGCTCCACGCCGATTATCCCTACCCAGGCTATGATCCCAGCTTTGATGGACAGCAGCCTTTCCCAGACTATGGCTACCCTGCTGAAACAGGCTGGTCAGCTGTGGAACAAGGTATGGACACGCTGGGGAATGAGGGAAAGCATTGTGCTGTAGATACAAAACACTTTCTCTGGAAAAGCTTTGCCAAAGTCTGTTTAGCTCTTTGAAGATGTGTTGTATGTTTGTACAGAGATGACAGAAATGTGTCTGATACAAACAATCAAAGCCTCTGCATTGAAAAAACAACTGGATTTTAAAGTTCTGGAATCTAGTTATTGCAAATCTTCAGGTTTGGGGCTTTGGGATTATAAAGGAACTGATTGTTTCTTACAAAGTTCAGCCAAATTCAGTAACAGGGTGTTTTCCACTAACACTGCAGGATTATTCTATTGGGTAAATATGTCAGCAAGTTTACTTAGTTGCAGGACAGGTTACCTGTTCTTATTTTATCTTTTCTTCCCATTTCAGCACCTTTAAGGCCCTCAACACCTGAGAAATTTTCAGTGCCTCATATCTGTGCCAGGTTTGGGCCTGGGGGCTTCTTGATAAAAGCACTGCCAAACCTGCCTTCTGAGGGTCAGCCAGCTCTGGTTGAAATCCACAGCATGGAGGTAAAGTTTAGAAGGAAAAACGGGAAGTAGTGGAATAAAGGTCTTTCTTTTGGAAGGGGAGTGAGGAACTTAAATCTATAACTTCCTGATTCCTCTTTTTTTTATGTCAATGCATGCATCTGTTTGGGCTGTAATCATAAGTAAAACAGTAAATTTAAAAGTTCCTTTCCTCTGAGAGATGACTTAGTCATGATGAGATCATCCAGCTCCTTATAATTTTGTTCAGGAAGATGTACAGAGTAACTTGCATGTAAAGTAGATTTCATAATTTATCATCCTTGTGCAGGTTGTGACAAAGTCACCCTTAATATTTTGCTTAAGAGGCTTGATTGCATGATGGGTCATGTTCAGCTCTGGGGGTTTTATCAGTAAAAAGCAAAATTTAGAGTTACAAGAATTTCTTATTGATTATATTTGTGTTTTAGACTATGTTACAACACTCTCCAGAACAAGAAGAGATGAGAGCCTTTCCTGGTCCTCTTGCTAAGTATGTTCCTGCAGTTTTCAGAAATAATTTTCATACATTCAGAAATTATTTCTTCATTGCAAATTACACAGTTTAAACTGACTTAAAATATTTGTGGCTTTTCACCTGCTTAAATAATACATGAGCTTTAAATTAATTCCTCAGACTAATCACAAATAATGACCTGAATGTTTACATTTGTCTCATTAAAAACTTTCTTTTTTTTTTTTTTTTTCAGGGATGAGACCCATAAAGTGGATGTTATTAATTTTGCACAAAGTAAAGCTGCACAGTGCTTTAAGAATGAAAATTTAATTGACAAAGAATCTGCAAGTCTTCTTTGGGACTTTATTGTACTGTTGTGCAGACAGAATGGGGTATGTCTCACTGCTGGAGTTTTTATCTATCCTAAAGTATTTTGTACACAAGTAGAACACAGGAATATGTGTTCTAGTTACTGATCTTGGAATATGTCACAGACTGAAGGAATGTGTAAACTGGGCACTCACCCTCAGCTGCTCAGAGGTGCTGATATTCACATATTGCTGTTGAAGTGCCAAATAAAATGCAGGCAGTGTTGAAATAACAGATTTTTCTATTTTTGTTTTCACTCCACACTCAAAGACTGTTGTGGGAACAGACCTGGCTGAACTTCTGCTCCGAGATCACAAAACAGTGTGGCTTCCTGGGAAGTCCCCTAATGAGGCAAATTTGATTGATTTCACTAATGAGGCTTTGGAACAAGTGGAAGAGGAATCTGGTGAAGCCCAGCTCTCATTTCTCACTGATAATCTTGTAACCACAGTTGACAGTTTTGAGAAGGAGACTGAGAGATTCAGGGAGCTGCTGCTTTATGGCCGTAAGAAAGTGAGTGCCTCTGCTGCTACTTATTTTTGTAGTGCATGCAATATTTCATGCCACTGTATTACACTGATACAGAAATTTATACCCTACAATTCATAATCTAAAGCAAAATTCTAATGTCTTAACTTTTATCTAAACATATTTTGATTTGATCAGAAATTACTACTGTAAAACTGGTTTTTATGAGTAATAGTGAAGCTATTCCCAGGAAACTAATTTGTGTTTTTATTAGGATGCTTTGGAATCTGCCATGAAGCATGGTTTGTGGGGTCATGCTCTGCTCCTTGCCAGCAAAATGGACAGCAGGACACATGCAAGAGTGATGACCAGGTACTGGGTTGCTTTTTGGTTAGTGAAATTTGGCTGCCTGTTCTGCTAATGAGGTGGAGAATGTCAAAATCATGGGTTCTCCATAGTAGTTCATGCAAGATTTATGCTTTAATTTTACCTGTGTATTTATTTGTCAATTATTACTTTTTATTCTGGGGTCTTCTGGCTATAAATTTAGACCTGAGAAGTTGTTCTCTGCCACCTGATCCACCTGATTTAAGGAGTATTTGAACAATGCCATATGTGGCCTGGCTTGGAAAAAACTGCAAAAACTCAACTGTCAATTTTGTTAAAGTCAGCTGGCTTGGGGAGAATCCAGAGGTTTTCCTAGTTTGGACTGACTCATGTTAGAGTGACAGAACCAGTTCACTGGGAAATTATCCACTGGGTAATTTCCTCTTCAGTGTAGTATTTTCACACAGCATTCTTGAGCTAGGTTAGATTAATTGCCACTGGGAGCTGAAGTACACTTTAACTGCTTACCCCACGTTTGTGTTTTGTTTTTCTCTGCAATGTCTCTGCAGATTTGCCAACAGTCTCCCAATTAATGACCCTCTGCAGACTGTTTACCAACTCATGTCTGGAAGGATGCCAGCTGCATCCACGGTAAGAGTCACTGGGAGCTGCCGGGAGTGGTGGAGTTCTCAACAGAAATCTTTCCCAGAATGTCAGAGAAGTTGTTTTGTCCTTTTTAGATAGAAACACTTAACCATGCAGAGCTCAAGTCACTGATTTGACCTAGTAATTCTTCTATTTTAGTGCTGTGGAGATGAGAAATGGGGAGACTGGAGGCCTCATCTAGCAATGGTGTTATCCAACTTGACCAATAATGTGGACTTGGAATCCAGGACCATTGCTACCATGGGAGACACTCTTGGTAACTCTTGGGGAAATGAACAGGGTGATGACTGAAGGAAAAGCTTTGATTGCTCAGCCTATTTTTTTGAGAACAGGCCATTTCTTTATAAAATATAGAGTGGAGCAGTTTCATAGTGGGCTTGTCTCTGTTGTGAATGAATTTGAATGCAAAGCCAAACAATATAGGACACTCAATGTGCCACTGAAATATCCTGAGCTCTGTCCTTAATTTCTCTACAGCTTCTAAAGGCCTGCTGGATGCTGCTCATTTTTGTTACCTTATGGCCCAAGTTGGGTTTGGAGTTTACACAAGGAAGACAACAAAGCTTGTCCTAATTGGATCAAATCACAGGTTTGACTTTTTTTTTTTTTTTTAAACACAACTTTCTCAATACGAAAATTAAAGTTTGGAAGACTGAATTGCACTGTTCCCCTTATCCTCACTAGCTGGTTTTGAGATAACTACTTCATGTCTTGTCTTGGAGAAGTTGTTGATATTTTGTGTCTGACATTGACAGATCTATGTTTATTGTCAGCTCAAATAATATTTTTCTTCTATTTGAAACAGCTTGCCATTTTTAAAGTTTGCCACCAATGAAGCCATTCAAAGAACAGAAGCCTATGAATATGCACAGTCACTAGGAAGTCAGCCTGGCTGCTTGCCCAATTTCCAGGTGAGGAGCTGTTCCTGTTTTGGTTTGGTTTCTGTTTTGGCAGATTTCATGCTTTTAATCTCTCATGTGCTATAGTCAGTGTGGCAAATATTTTCTGTTATAACATGAAATATTCATGGACAGTAATGCCATATAGCTGTTTTCCTGTTGTCATTTCATTTTCACTTTTTTCATCTCTGCATCCTGAACTTCTGAATTTTAACTTTATAAATTGTAATTCTATATTCCAAAAGAAAAGTCCAGCAGAATTTGCTGGCACTAGCTGTAGATAAATAGACAACTTCCACTGGATGCATTAGGTGGAAGAAATGAATTTAATGTTTTTTCTTTTCATTTTAGATGCGATAATGAGACATCTGAGCTGTCAGCTGAAATGTCAGACTGCCTTTTATTTGTTGCCACCCAGAGTGTTGTGATCACTTGGTTTATTTGTCCTGCTTGCCTCCCCAGGTTTTCAAGTTCATCTATGCCTGTCGGCTGGCTGAGATGGGCCTTGCTGCCCAGGCTTTCCACTACTGTGAAGTGATTTCCAGAACTGTCCTCAAAGACCCACATTACTACTCCCCTGTGCTGATTGGCCAGCTAATCCAGGTAACAGGAGGAAGATTGAAGTGTTTGTGGCTGGATATTGTAGGTGGGAAGCTGTGGCTGATGAACTCACTTTGCAATGGTTCCTTTCCTCAGATGTCATCCCAGCTGCGCCTGTTTGACCCTCAGATAAAGGAAAAACCAGAACAGGAATCTTTTCTTGAACCCTCCTGGTTAGTGACACTTCGACATGTGGATGGACAGATCAAGGTATGGTGTGTGCTTTTCAGCACAAATTATTCCCTTTAAAGGATTAGTGTACATCCAGTTTTGAAAATGGTTTTGTTTACACTGCTAATCACAGAAACATGGGAAGTGACCTTTTATATTCATGTCCTAAATTGCAAATGTCATGGTGTAAACCAAGTGAATTTACCACACTTCAGTGCCCTGAGATTCAATACAAAATAATTAAAGTTATATGAGACAGGCTTTTCTTAATACCATAATGCAAGGAGAATTGCAGGACTCATTAGGTTGCAGTAATCAGGGGATCCATTTGCCATAAAAATATCTCATGTGTGAATTGGTGTTGCTAGATTATAACAGTGGAAATAATTATTGTCTATATAAAGAGACATGTTAGAAATTGGAACCCTGAGCTAATTAACTGTGTTTCAAATTAAAAACAAATAAACCCTTCAAATTATTGGTTGATCTTGGCTTATAAATGGCTGACAATTCATTTTCCTTTGAACACTAAAAAACTGTTCTCACACCTAGGATTTCCTTTGCTCTGCGATCCCTTGGTTATGAACTGAATGTCTGATACAGATTAGTAAATAATATCTTGTTTTTTTCCTGCAGGAGGGTGCAATAGCCTATAACACAGACAGATCCACTCCCCCTCCCTATGAATGCAGCACTCCCAGCTCTGAACTGGACCGTGCCAGTCAGTGTGATGGGGGAGGTGGCCGTGATGTGGGGTCAGGTGCTGAAAATGCCTTGCTGGCATCCTTGTTACCCAGTATGGCTCAGCAGATGCAGAGCGTGCAGCTGATGCCTTCAGGTTGGTGTTTCATATCCTTTATGACAGAGAGAAAACAAAGGTTTTGGGTTTCTGATACAAGACACCACTTAAGAGGCTGACTGGAACAGGGAGATGTCACTTCTGCATTGTATCATTCATAGGGTAAAAGGTTCACACTGGAATTTCTGTTTATTTTTAACTGTTTTTTTTCTTTTTTTTTCATGCTGCAGTACCTCAGGCTGTCCTTGATGGCTCAGCTGCCATGATTCCTCCTGGTGACCAGGGAAGTGTCCCCTTCTACCCAGTGGCTCCTCAGCCTCTTGGCCCAGGACCTGGCTTTGCACCTCAAGGATTTTCAAATCCCTATGGAACTGAACCATCCCCACTATATTTAGGGTCAACACTACCCCCAGGAGGGCCACCACAAGAAATGGAACCACAGCCAGAAGAGCAGACAAACCTGGAAACAGGTCTGGGATCTTAATAAACAGCTTTCCTTCCTTATGGAATGAAGTGTGTCAGATAATAATTCACAATATCCCAGTATTTAAAAAATAGTCATGTTTTGGGTAATGAAATTTAAAACCACCATGTAATGGTAAAGAAACATCTGTAGAAAGTTGTAGTATTCATCCTGATTTTTTGGCTTACTTTAAAAGAGAGGTCAGACTCAGCAGATCATGATTTAGACCTTGACAGGTAATCCCTGAGTCCAGTGAGATTGGCAGTTCTGTTTCCAAGGGATTCCCAAGGGATATCAGGGATTTCTGCCTCTGGACATGAGTTTCTAGGACCCTGATAAGTTTTAACTCTGTGACAGCAGAGCCTGACACGTGTGGAGAGAAGGAAACTTAAGTTTGGCAGAGTTTGAGATGTGAGGAACCTTTAACTGCTCCATCCTGATGGTTGCATCCCTCAGCCTGCTCTGGCCTTTGTTTAGAACAAACACAAACCCAGACAGGAGAGGAAAAAATCACAGCAGTTGCAGCTCTCATTCTTTAAAAGACCAGGTTCTCCCTAGCACAAAACTCATAACTGGTGAAAACTTTTGCCTTAAAACTATTGTGGGGCTTGGGGGCCTTGGTGTTTATTGTTGGTTCTTTTGTTGGTGTGTGTCCCTGCTAACATAATCTAATTTTTTTTTAAGGAATGCAGAGAATTGCCCCGGAGTCTCCTTCACAAAACTCCTTCCCTGATCAGAGAGAGGATGATTTCTATGGCAGAATGGCTAACATGGTATTGTTATTTCACACATTTCTTCAGCCACATTGCAGCACAGTGCAAACACAAGAGGATCTGGGGGCTTTGTATTACTCTTCAGCAAGACTTCAAGCTTGGTTTTTAGAAGTCCCCAAAGAACCAGATTAAATGTCTTTGTGTGGAAATTCTTGATAAAAAATTAATGCTGTGTCAGATATTTATCTGCTTGTTTATTATGCATTTATGTCCTGGCTGTATATCTAACCAGGCAGCAGGACAAAGATCCATCTTAAGGTTTATTTTGTATGAACTTTTAGACCTGTTCTGTTTATGGATTTTTCAAAGAAGGATTGTTTTTAGCAAGATGGAACGTGATCCATCACTGCAGCAGTGACAACTTTGTGTTTTCCTGTGTATTTATCACCCAGGGCTATGGACAAAGGTCCCGAACAACCTCAGAGTCCTCTGTTCATTCTGTGGGACGAGAAAGATCCAACTCTGCAGCAAAACAGCCCTCTCCTCCTCCCTCTGCTCCTGCAGGGAAAGACACTAAAAAGGAAACAAAAAAGGAGGCAGCACCCAGAAAGGTAAACTTTCTTAGAAAGGTGCCTACAGCTGGAGGAGATTTGTTAGTAAATGTGGTAACTCCTGGTCCACTGTACTTAAGAAGTCCTGACTAAACCGTTTATTTCTGCTTATTAATTGCAACTCTGGGCTCAGAGTTGAAGTCCCTAACAGAAAATGTGTTGTTGCATGAAAGTTTGTTTTAACTTGCCTGTAAAGTGAGACAAGAATTAACTGAGAGGGAGAGAATTGACTGAGTTGCTTTAATTTGTTTTTAGACTGGTGGAACCTGGTTTCGCTGGCTGATGGGAAAAGGAAAGAATGAGGCTCACCTGCCAGATGACAAGAATAAATCAGTAAGGCCCCAAAAATCACAAAAACCTTTATATACTTGAATTTGTTCCTAGTGTTCTCCTGGATGACAGATGAACATTGTTTTGATGAGTAACAGATGATTGTAAAACTTTGAAGATTATTCTTATTCTTAGACCAGCTTTAAAAAAAAAAAGTTACGGTTATTTTAAACTTTTTTAGCAGCTTGCTTTGAGCTCTTTGTTTTTGACTGTGATTTTCTTTTAGATTGTTTGGGATGAGCAGAAACAACGTTGGGTTAATCTGGATGAACCAGAAGAAGAGGTAAAAATCTTGAGTCCTCATGATTTCTCCAAGTGCAAAACAAAAATCTGTACTTGGCACACAATTTTCTTTAGTCTGTTATTGCCTCTTAAGAGCTGCTTTTTACTGAATTTGGATTAAAATGTGCTACATCAGACAATGATGTGATTGGATTTTTTTTTTGTCTCCTTGCAGAGTAAACCTCCTCCACCACCTCCAACAGGATTTCCTAAAGCTGCTCAGGCTGCTCCCCCTGGGCCTGGAGGCCCACCTGGTGCCTCTGTCAATGTGTTCTCCAGGAGAGCAGGTAACAGCCAGCACTGATATTTGAAGACTTTCTCCTGCATAAAATATGAAGGCAGAATTTCAGACTTCCCCTGGGTTGTTTGGGAACAGTTGGCAGCTCAGTGGAGCTGTGCCTGTTGCTGGCTCTGCTCATGCCCAGCTTCTGCACTGCTGTCACAGTTTCATGGTTTGGGTATTACTGGATGTATCCCTGGGGTGTTATTTCCTGATCCTAAAAGATGCTTTAACCAGCCAGCTGTTCAAACTAGACACAGGCATGATAAATACAAAGGTTCTTTCTGTTTTCCTGCATTTTCTGGTTTAGCTGGAAGCAGAGCCCGTTATGTGGATGTCCTGAATCCAGGAGGAACCAAGACAAGTGGTGCTGTTCCTGCACCATCAGACCTGTTTGCCCCTCTGGCACCAATGCCCATTCCTGCCAACGTGTTTGTTCCAAACTCAGGTGTGTGGATAGGATTGGGGGGGGTTTATGGCTATTTATGGGGTGTGTTTGGCTAAATCCTATTTCCTCTGTAGTTCCAGGGGAATCCCAGCCCGTGGAGGGGAGTGGAGCAGCAGAGCACACACCAGCTGCAAACCAAACCAACACAGACCCTGCTGCAGCTGTGGAACCAGAGGTGGGCTCCAAGGAAAGTCTTGTAGAGGGAACCCAAAGTTCTGATTCAAACCCCCTCAGGATTCTGAGCAGCAGTTTCACAGCCACAGTCCATAAAGCATGATGATGATGTAGGGTTTGTGGTTTAACAAAAGAAAATAAATACAAGTGCAAAATGGAAGTGGGAGGTTGCATTTCCTAATTTGGCAGGGCTGCAGCTTCCATGGGTGCAGGAAAGGGACTGAGAACATGGGAAGAGTTTTGCACAGCAAATGCCTGATTTGCTGTAACATTGTTCTGCCCCAGTGGGATCTCTGAGGGAAATGTGGAATAGCCTCGTAGTAATGATGATAAACAGAAGTGCCTTGTTTTCCTTCAGTACTTAAACCCTGCAGCCCTTCCTCCTGGATCTGGACTTCATGCTCCTAACCCTGATGGCTCCCAGTCAGGCGAGGTAAGACTTGATGCAAAGTTAATTAATGACTTTTACAGTTCATTGTGGTGGTCTTACAATGGGCCATCTAAAACAAGTAGCTGATTCAGTTGTTGATAAGAGCCAAGATGTGATATGACTGCCTCCAGAATTATACAGAAAAGACCTCTAAGCCTGTATGAGAAGTTCAGCCCCATGTCCTACATTCTGTGATGTCCTTTTCCTGTATAAGTACTTTTAAAAGCCTTTTTCAGAGTAAAAAGTCAGTAGCAGTGGAAGGGTCTCTTCTTGCCTCCATGCATGCATATAATTTCACTAATATTAAGTGCAAGACACAAGGAGAACAAGTTGCTGTGTGCCAGGCAGAGTAACATGACCTTTGTTCCTACTAAATGTTTTCTATACCTACATAATTTTGTGCTTTAAGAAGTCCTTTTGATTTAAACTAACTTCTGGCTTTACGTTTGTTTTTGTTTCTTGTTTTTTTTTAACTTGAAGTTGGTTTAACCTTTGGCAGTGAGACTTTGACAATGAAATAAAACAACTGAAAGCTTGAGGCAGTGACATGCATGACGACTTTTTTTATTTGTGTTTTTTTGTATTTGTGTGTTCTTGCTGTTTTGTAGCTTTCGCGCTCTAGTTCAATGAGTTCATTATCACGTGAAGTAAGCCAGCATTTTAATCAGGTACATGTGGCTGGCCATTCTCATTTATGTTAACTTACTTACTTTCCCCCCTCCCCTCTTTATTTTGCATTTGCTCAAATACTAATGCTACTTTCAGTCATTTCCCCCTCATTTCACAGAATTCTCATTAAAAGTAGATCATGATGTTGTGTTCCTTTTTACACTCAAACAGGGTCTTCAGTTTTGTGTATTTATGAGAGTGCATGTAATCCAGGCATGCTTTTTATTTATGTTCTTAAGAGATTCACATAATTTCATCATCTTATTTCTGGGATATTAAATCAGTCGATTTTAAACAAAAAATACCAAACATCCTCCAACAAAACTAAACCAACCTCCTAAAAAGACTCAATACAAGCAAAACTTGGTCATTGTGCTGCTGCCAGTCTCAAATTGGTGATAAACCATTTGGGAAAGTCCCTGTAAGAATTAAAGGAATGCTTCATCTCTGCTGGAAGTTTCAGAGCTGTGGGGTCACCACAAAGGGGTGACACAAACCTTTCTGATATTTATTAATAAAGCAAAACCTGACATAGAATGTTTATTTTGGGGCAAGTCCTGAGGTGTGTACTAACAAAGGCAGAAGGTACTAATTGAGTGGAGTTGCACTGGTGTCTTGTGTTGGTTTTGCATGCTTTGGACCTGCAGAGCTATTTGCAATTGATGCATGTTTGGCCAGTTCCTACATTAAGCCAGCCCTGTTCTAGATCTGGATGCAAACTGTACCAGCACTCTGGAGTTGTTCCAGCAGGCTGCGCTCTCCATGTTGTTGGCATTATTCCTGTGAATATTTGCTCTGTATAACTCAGCAGACCACATTTGAGAGACACTGGAGTTCCTCTCTGCCCTTGTCTAATTTCAGTGTTTTCTCTTCCCAGCCTGCCACTGTTCCACCCTCGGGGGCACCTTCAGCAGGGGCGGTACCGTTCTACAACCCCTCTCAATTTGCACAAGTGAGTGAAGGCCTCATCTTTCCTTTTCCTTATCCTTGCTATTTCCCAGAGAAGCTGTCACTGCCCCTGGGTCCTTGGAACTGTCCAAGACCAGGCTGGACAGGGTTTGGAGCAGTCTGGGACAGCAGAAGGTGTCCCTGCCAATAGCAGGGTGTGGAATTTGATGGGCTTTAAAGTCCTTTCCAACCCAAACCAGTCTGATTCTATACTTTGAACAAAACATTATTTTGTGCTTAATCTGGGTTGATGCACATAGAATGTTGAATGTGCACGAAGATCAGTCTGGCACCTGTTCAATTTACCAAGTTCACATTCAAAACTATTCCCGATTTCTTGAATTTTTGTCTCCATCATGACACTTTTGCAGAACATTTTGTTTATCCCTGTTCTTTTTTCAGTCTCCTGCAGCCACTGGAAGTTCAAGACTGGGAAGAATTGGACAGAGGAAGTATCCAACATTGAAGTAGAATGCAATGGCTTTGTATTTGGAATCCTTACTCACGTTCTGAGTATGCAAAGAACTATTCAGCCTTATGGCACGTGCTATCAGCTGCAGTTGACATGACAGAAATCTAATGATGGGTGATCTTTTTCATGCTTGCACCTCATCTACGCAAACCATTACCAAACATGAAATATGTGTAACTTTTCCTTTTCAAAACCTGGCTAGAAATAGCTTTGCTGTGATAAAGAATAGGCACAAGAGAGGAAATAGTTGCTGTCTGTTACAAAACCTGTTTGTAAATTGCATAGGCAATTTATTCCTTAAATTTATTTTAAACCTTACTAGCGTGACCTTCCGAGACATAGTTTCAGGGATTCCTTAATTTCTGAAGGATGCTCCCCTCCCAGCAGGGGTTAAAAAAAAAAACAAACATGTCCACATTGTAAGATAACACTGTGGCCTTAAGAGGACCATGCACAATCAGCCAGAGTGTGGAACCAGAGATGTTCCCCTGGGAGAGGCTCCCCCAGGAGCTGCCTGGTGCTGGTTTGGTTTTTGGGAGGCGGGAGGGGGCCACAGCTCATCCAAATAAATCGACCTACATTGAATGAAAACTGTGACTGTAATCTAATCCTGATTTGATTTGGATCTTTCCTAGTCTGTATGTAGTTTGTGGTTTAGACTACCTGTAAAGCCAAGTGTATAGTGGGAAGGAGCTCTGTATCATAGCCAACGCTGTTCTCTTGACGAGTGAGTGTTTGTTTAAGTGCAATACGGTTACTTTGCTTTCTCTCAAACTGCTGGCACTCTGTAGCTGGGGGGTAACAGCTTGAAAGTTGTTTATTTTTTCCTTTTGGGAGTGCCAGAATTAGTGTAATAATCCATTCTTGAATCTCCCTTACTAAAATAACCAAGGTCTTAAATAGCTAACAGCTAAATTTCATACTAAAAGTAGATGGATTAGACCTCTATGGATGGACTTTAAAATCTTTAGGTTTAATATAGGAAATCTTGAAAACCATGGTATGCAGCGTTTATATTCACTGAAGAATCTGAATTATCTGCAAAGAGAGAAATAAACTTTAAATATTTATTAAATCATTAGGCCATATTTTATTTAGAACTTGCCACCAAACTATTTGATTTTACTTGAATTTCTGCCCAGGAGTAGAAGTAATACGAATGTGAAATTGCCAGTATTTGTCCCCAGTTGTTTTTCTTTTTTTCTTTTTTTCTTTTCTTTTTTTTTTTTTTCTTTTCCTGAATAACACCACTTTTCTAAGATTGTGATAGCCTTATCTGTGTCCCAGAAGGTTTGTATGCAGCCCAAGTAAAACACTATTTGGGGGGATTAGAAACCTTTGTGTGCTGGTCCATTCTCAATTCCAGACATGGACAGCAGAGTCAGTGTGGTTTACTTTTCTATAATTGAAACCTAATCAGACACTTGGCTTTCCTCTAGTCCAGCCAGGCTGCTGATTATTTTCTCCTTTCAGTAGAGACTGCCAAACAACTTCATTCAAGGAGGCTCCCCCTGAGCTGGGAGCGGCTGTCTTTCCTAAGTGTAAGATTTGACACTGTAAATTCTTAAATAAAATATTTTGCGCTCTGGAGCACTTTCACATTTTACTTTCTTCTTGTGGTTATTGCTTTAATGAGGTGGGTGAAGGAACCTTTCCTGTTGGTCTGGGAATGATCTGTGCAAGGAAAGGCAGCCTGAAGTGTTTGGTGTTTGGAACAGCTTCATCAGAGCAGGTTTAGATGTGATAGTGGGAAGAAATCCTTCCTGTGAGGGTGGAGAGGCTCTGGCACAGGTTGCCCAGAGCAGCTGTGGCTGTCCCCTCCCTGGCAGTGTCCACGGTGAGGCTGGACAGGGTCTGGAGCGTATGGAAGTGTCCGTATCCATGGCAAAGTCTGGAAACTGATCCTTTAAGGTCCCTACCACCCCCAGCCTGTGATTCTGTGATCAGTGTTTGTACTGAAATGGCCATAATTGAAGCTTTAGGCTTAATATAGGCAACTCTTAAATTTCTTCAAGAGTGACGCGTTGACTTTAATCTGCTTTTTAAACGCCGCCTTCATCCCTTGTGACAGCCGCGACTTCCCGCGACCGCTGCCGGGCGCTCCTCCGGCCGCCGGGGGGCGCTGCGGGCGGGGCGGGCCNCGGCCGCTGTGAGGGTGAGGGCTGGGGCCGGGGCCTTCCCGCCCGGCCGGGGGGTGCGGGCGGCGGCCCCTCGGTGCCAAAGCCGCGCTCTGGGCTTCGTTCACCCCGTGCTGCCCTCCCAGGGCCCGGGGGAGGCCGGTCCGGGGTAGCCGCAGAATGACGAGGTGCTTCCCCCGTGTAGAAATGCACTCGGACCCCGTTGCCCTACCCTAAAGCCACCCCTGGGGGATCCTCTCGGTGTGAGCGGGGTTGGTG
Organism: Peucedramus taeniatus; assembly: GCA_013400575.1. NCBI lineage: Eukaryota > Metazoa > Chordata > Aves > Passeriformes > Fringillidae > Peucedramus > Peucedramus taeniatus. The sequence continues at coordinate 184,168 of WBNO01004076.1, forward strand.
CAAGGCAGGGAAAGGCGGCAGCGATTTCCCGGCTGTGGGATCGCTGGAAATTTCCTGGCCTCGGGCAGCCGGTGCTGCGGGCTGGTCGTGCTGGTGACGCCGTGTACAGCAAGGACAACGAGCTGTGGTTTCTGTGCAGCTTAAATTCCCTTTAGTGCTCACAGAGCACACTGCCTTTCCTTAAAGAAGGGTGTACACAGCTCTACAGGAGATCTCTGTTCTTCTTTTGGGGTAAAAAACGGGAAATAACAGTGCTTTTCTAACAAGGTCACGTTAAGGTGTGAGTTGTGCTAGAGGGAGGTCCTGCAAGGAGATGCTTTCTGATCAAGGGGTACAGTTTGCAGCTCGATAACTTTTCATTCTTACATCTTTCTCCTGGGGGAATCCAGGTACCCCACGTCTTGGAATTTTGCAGACAATGCATCTGCCTGCACATCCACCTGCCCTTCATTCCCAGCAAAAGGCTGAGCTGTCTGCAATTCCCATGTCCTGCTGGCTGAGTAAAGCCCTGTGAACCCACAGGGTGATAAAGGGAAGGAAACTATGCTTTGAGGAACTTTTCATCTGGAGCAGCATCCGCAGCTGGTACCTGGGGGACAATGAGTACTCCGAATGGATTTCCGCAGCACTCAAGGGTGTGTCTCACTCGGAGCATGGAGGGTGGAGCAGTTCAGGACCTGCAGGCAAAAAAAGCTGGAAAAGCAGCCAGGAAGGAGGCGGGGGGCGATGGGGCACCTCCGAAAATAGGCACGCCCATAAGTGAGACCTTAAAGCTTCTGCCAGAAGAACTCAAAGCTAATATGAAAATTAAATCGATCACTCCAAGGCCCCCTCGGAAGCCCCGGCTGGAACGTGCTGCATCCCTGGATGAAAAGAGCTGGAGGAAGTGGAGACGATTTCGGACAAGCCAGGAAAGTCTGACTGATCCCAACGAGACGAGCTCCTCCAACGGTTCCCTGCAGGAAGCGTCCCCCAGCCCTCCCACCAGGGGCAGGGCCAGCCCTTGCAATCCCTGCTGCCAGCAGGATTCCTTGCACAGTTCACCAGACGCCTTGGAAGCCAGTCCCGGGGGGAAGAGCAGGGGAGGCGCCTCGGACCTGGGCAAACGAGCCTCCGAGATCTCCAGTGCCTTTGGGGGGCTCCTGCGGGGCAAGGGGTTCGCGGGGGGCAAACCCCGGCTGTCCCAAATCATGCCGGCCCGCCCCCTGCCCCCCATGGAGCTCAACGTGGCCTCGCACTCACTGAGGACAGCTAATAGGATCGACTCAGATTGTCTGGATTACCGACATTATTCTCAGCACAAGTTTGGGAGGGTGAGCAGCAGCCTCAGCGACTCCAGGCTGCAGGGCAATGGGACGCTCTATGACAATTGCTCCACGGACTCCATGAAATCCACCTTCAGCGTGCTCACTCCCATCCGAGCCAAGGATGTTCGAAGCAGGTAGGGCTCCCCCAGCTTTTCTCCTGCTTTTGGGGTGTCAGCAGGGAGGAGAATCCCACTGGGCAGGGCTCTTCTGAGCTCAAAAGGCGTTCTGTGTTATTTAACCTGCTGTGAAGAGAGTGGGAAGGTGGAGATCAGTGCAAATATTCTGCATTTGCTCCTTTTAGTTAAGTATTTACATAAATACGAGTCTGGTTTGCTGTCAGTTTGCTTGTAATGTTAACATAATCTGGTTTGAGAATTAAGAAGTGGTGGCTGTGCATGCCAGCAGTTGGGAAAACTGTTTTTTTAGAAACATCTAAAAGTACATTGGACTTGAACTGAAATGATAAATTACAGAAAAAAATAGCACCAGATATTTTAAATTGAGATTGCCATGCAGCATTATCACAGTCCTGTGAGGTGCTGAGCAGAGGCTGCACTTGTTTGGTTTCTGGCAGGATCAAATTATGTGCTGGGAACTACTCCAGTATCCCACAGGAGCTCCTCTGCCCCAGCTTCTCCAGGAGGGAAAAACCTAATCATTAATCCAAAGCGTGGGAGTCAGCAGTAGAGGGGAAATCATTCTGAGATAAAGTGTTACTAGCTGGTAAAAAAGCCCCAAAGATAGATTGTTACTTGTTTGCCACGAGGGTTTTCTTTCCCATTCCTCCCTAAAGCAGCTGGAGCCAGGCGGGCAGTGTTGAGTTGCCCAGAACTCCCTGACATTTATTCTCTCATCATTATTTGCAGAGCTTAAGCAAGATTAAAAATGCTTATTCAACATGCAGTCCCTGTGCCAGCATCCCTCTCCTCTGCAAGCATGTCCTTTAGAGAGGCAGGTGCTGTGGGATGCATCTGTCCTTCCCAAAGGGGATATTTTGAGACCTCAGGCACAATAAATTATTTTCTTGAAGCTGATTTGATGAGCTGAATTGAAGGAAGGATGTGAGTTTGAGTTTTTGGTTAGGAGAAACCTGATGCCAGAACACTGGGAATGGTGGAGCTGTTTTTATGTTTGAAGTAAACTGAGCTGCTTCAAGGTACTCAAATTTAATGGAATCACAGAATCATTTGGGTGGAAAGGACCTCAAAGGTCATCCAGTGCCACCCCTGCCATGGTCAGGGACACCTTCCACTGTCCCAGGCTGCTCCAAGCCCTGTCCAGCCTGGCCTTGGACACTTCCAGGGATCCAGGGGCAGCCACAGCTGCTCTGGGCAGCCTCAGGTTATCAAACCAATTTCTTTGATCTGTGTCTGGATGAGTTTAGTGGGGCTGAAGACTTTGGATGGCTTCAGTCTTCTCTTCACAGAACCTGAGTAGCATCAGCCTCACCATCACCCTCATGTCCTGGCTTTGGAAGGAACTTTTGGCAAGCAGAACAATTTATAAATATTAAATTCCTTCTTCTTAAAGGTATATTCTTAGTTACTTCAAGGTTCAAACATTACACATCAATATCCCAGCTGCCATGCCCTTTCCTTAGATGCTCTTTTTTTGGGTTTTCTCTCCACAGGAGCTATTTGGAAGGCAGCCTTCTGGCAAGTGGTGCCTTAATGGGAGCAGAAGAACTCAGCAGATACTTCCCTAACAGGAGTATGGGAATTTTTGTGGCCACCTGGAACATGCAGGGGCAGAAGGTAGGTGCACAGAGGTCTTCACAGGTCCTTTGGCAGCAGTAAAGTTACCCCAGCTCTACTGAGAGGATGGGGTGATGTTTTTCTGTTTATGACTATGTTCCTTGTCATCCTGAGTCATCATTTTTGTCAAATTACAAGGTATTTTATTTTTTAGTAAATCTTTGCATAACTAATACTGCTTTTCTTTTCTTCCTTTTTCTTTTAAATTTCTTGTGTAATAGGAACTTCCAGTGAATTTGGATGACTTCTTATTGCCAACAGATCCAGACTTTGCCCAGGACATGTATGTCATTGGGGTTCAAGAAGGCTGTCCAGACAGGTAGCAAAAACAATGTAATGAACCATCTTCTTTTATTGTTAACTGATCATTTTGCTTTGAATTAGACTAGAAATAGTCTCCATTGTATTCCTAATATTTTCAATAATCAACCCCATTTAACAAGACTGAATGCTATTGCATGAGCACAAGAGGAAATGGGATTTAGAGGAAAAAGTCACAGAGATCTGGAAATCGTAAAATCCCAGAATTGTTTGAGTTAGAAGGGACATTAAAGCCCATCCAGTGCCAGCCCCTGCCATGGGCAGGGACACTTTGCACTAGACCAGGGTGCTCCAAGCCCCTTCCAAGCTGGCCTTGGGCACTTCCAGGGATGGAACAGCTTCTCTGGGCATACAGAGTTTCATTCTGATGGCAAAGCTCTGCTGGTTTCTGTGGCACCTCAGCAGCCACCCCTCAGCTCAGTGCAGGGAGGTTTTGCTTATGCCTTGATGTTGTGTGTGAGGGGGATTGCTGTGTGTGCCCGAGGCTGATTGCTCTCCTGGTTGTTGTCTCCTGTGCTGTCTGTGTGATACAGCTGTTGTTCTTTCCTGCAGAAGGGAGTGGGAGATTCGCCTGCAGGAGACTCTGGGCCCCCACTACGTCCTGCTGCACTCAGCTGCTCATGGAGTGCTCTACATGTCCGTGTTCATCCGCAGGGACCTCATCTGGTTCTGCTCAGGTGTGTGGGGAGCTGAGGGCACTGCTGCCAGCCTGTACCCTGCCTTCTTCTCCCTCTCCCAACCTCCCTGCTCGCTGTCAGAAGTGTTTCAGTAACACCATCTTCTTTTCCTCCTTCCAGAAGTGGAGTATGCCACAGTGACAACTCGAATCGTGTCTCAGATCAAAACCAAGGGAGCTCTGGGAATCAGCTTCACGTTTTTTGGGACCTCCTTTCTCTTCATCACCTCCCACTTCACATGTGAGACATTTGCAATCTTGCTACGAGTGTCCTGGTGGAGGGAGGAGGGGAGGGAGCTGTACAGAGGTGAAAAAGCAGGAGAGGCTGAAGCCAAAGCTCAAGATTGCTGAGCTGAGAGGGATAAGGGAGGAGGTTTGTTTGGTAACAAAGTTGCAAGAGAACTGTGTTTATGGAAACAGAAATGAACTCTGCACCATTGTGTCCCTTTTCTCACACTTTCTGCCATCATTATTCAGTGCAGGCATTCCCACAGTGTCATGTTTTTTATGCGGAAAATGTCTGATACCCTTTGGAAGCTCCTGGTGTAACCAAAAATGATCACTGCATGAAAATGATTCACTGTTGGCAGTAATGGGTTTTCTGTCTTGCAGCTGGGGACAGTAAAGTAAATGAGAGGAAACTGGACTACAATAAAACCATTCAAGCCCTCACACTTCCCAAGAATGTTCCGGACACAAATCCATATCGATCCAGTTCTAGTAAGTGAAACCATGAGCTTGGGGGAGCCCAGTCAGCAGAGTCTGGGCATTGCCTCTCAGTCTGCACTGGGAAAGAGACAAGAAGAGTGATAATTTGAGACTGTGTAAAAAGAAACTACAGGTCTTTTTGTCTGAGGATGGTTATTACTCTTATGATTTTTTTTTCTTGAAATTGGGAATTTGAGAAAAAAATTGAAATGGGAGAGAGAAAATTCAAAAGGAAATTTTTACGTGATGTGTTTTTTTAGCAATAAAATTATTTTTGTTTAATTATTTAATTATTAATATTACAGGTGCGCTTCACTTTCCAAGTGTTTTCTAGAAAAATTAGGAATTACTTTATTTCAAATTTAAGAGAATAAACCTTATGTCACTTTGCATTTACACAGGTCAGAGCATTGTTTGCCAAAGTCCATTATTGTTTCCTAATACTGTGCTGACAACTTGATACCTAGATAGATGATTAGGTCCCTTTACTAGGAAATTGGATATACTCTTTATCTGCAGTGTAGCATTAGCTTTTTGTGTTCCCTCTGGTGTTAGGTCCTATAGATAGTTCAGTCTCTTTTCAGCTTTTTCTATGGTTTTTAACATTTCTGTTCTGTTTTCTCCTGGGTGTTAATTCCCATATTCAGTGGTGATCACAGGTAGAAAACATACTCAATATCACATCTCCAGGCAGTGAAAAAAAATAATTTCTTCCTATTCCTGGAACACATTCAGCAGCATCCCTTGAACACTTTGGTGTGGATTTGCAGGTGATGTCACAACTCGGTTTGATGAAGTTTTCTGGTTTGGTGACTTCAACTTCAGGCTGAATAAGGATCGGGAGACTGTGGATTCCATCCTGAACCAGAACCCAGACACAGACGTGTCCAAGCTCCTGGTGTATGACCAGCTGACCAGTGAGATGAGTCGGGGTAAGGGACAGCTGTTCATCTCCCTCCTCTCCAGAAACAAAGATACCTACACACAGGAGTAATGTCAGCCCAGTCCCCATTTCCTGGAGATCCTTCCTGCTTTCTTTTGTTAAGTTCCCTAAAAAAGGAAGTCAGCAGCTGTCAAATACAGTGGCAGTGTAGCAAGGGACCTTTTGCTATAGCAGTTTGTTCTGTTTAATGTAACCTCCCAAGCCATTTGCTGCTGTTTCATCTGACTCCTCCCTAACTTGGGCATCTTTCTGTCCCAGTGTTCAGGGAATTTAGATTTGAACAGCACTTGCAAAGCAGCACAAGTTTCAATGGAAGGGGAAGTGCATGGATCAGTTCTTTGTTTGATTGACCACTGACTAAACAGCCACTGGTTATTTTTTATCCTCTCCATGTCAGGACTGGAGCCTGCACCCTTTCTGGAGCCCAAGCCCAGGTTTTTCTGGGATGTACATGGCTGTTGTTTCTAGCCAGCATTAGTAGACAGAGTATCCAGTTCTCAGGAAGGAGGAGTTTGTTCATGCCATTCTCCCCTTCCCTTACAGGGTCTATTTTTAAAGGATTCCAAGAGGCTGATATCCACTTCCGTCCTTCCTACAAGTTTGACATAGGAAAGGACAGCTATGACACCACTTCCAAACAAAGGACTCCCTCCTACACGGTAAGGGATGATTGCAGGAGTCAAAGGGGATTCAGCTGTGCTGAGATGTGTTGCTTAAGGGCAGCTGGCACTTGTGGAAGAAAGGACTGTAGAATTTGTGAGCACAGGGAGAGTTTGGCACAGGCTGTTAACTTTATTTTCCCTGCCTTACATCCTGTCTGAGTGGGCTCTCCCCTGTGCTCAAAGCTGGTGCAGAACTGTTGGGATCAGACAATGAATGGATCCCCACCCAAGGACACATTAATTTAATTAAGTGGAGCATGATGAAGGAATGGATTTGTCTCTTGTGAAGCAGTGCTGCTTCCCAGGGTGGATGATGAGCAGGAGTCACCCTCACTGTCCTCTCTCCCCCTGCCTCCAGGACCGAGTCGTGTTCCGCAGCCGCTACAAGGATGACATCCAGGCTGTCAAATACTCCTCTTGTCCTGTCATCAAAACCTCAGACCACCGACCTGTGTTTGCCTTGTTTCGTGTGAAAGTGAGGCCAGGCAGAGACAAGTGAGTACCTCCTGCAGCTCCACAGTCACCCTGAGGATACTCTCCTGTGTCTATCCCTGCAGTCTCTTTGGGTTTTACCCACTACATGCTGGTGGTCAGAGCACAAAGAGCTTAAACCTTGCCCTGACAGCTGAAATCCCTGCTGCCAGGTCTCTTAATCCTTCTGAGGGGGATAAACAGAGCCCACTGGAATTGAATATAAATCTGTGTTTTATCTGAGATGCAGCTCTTTGTTTTCCCTATCAGCATGGGCAGCTTTCCTCTTCTCTTCCTTTCCCTCTTTAGGATCAGTTCTGTTTTCCCTCCCCAGTGGTGGCTGCAGTTCAGTACAGCTGGATGTCAAAGGAGTATTTTGAGATCCTCCAAGTTTTTAATGTCCTACATAGGCTCTTGTAGGCTGTTGTATTAGTAGAACTCCTTAGGAAATTTGGTTTGGAATTACTCTTTTTTGTGAGTAACATGGTCAGGGATTTCAAGACCTGAATATCTAAAAAAGTGATTTCTCAAAGTATTTGATCAGCAGTGCAATTACAATGGGAATTTTTGTTTCTGGGTATTAAATACCCATTAAATAGCAGTGTGTAATGGGCTTCTCAGGTTTCTCCTCTAAAAGAGACCAAGGTAAGAATTGTTGAGATGAACCACACCAGTGAGGACACCAAGTTAGCAGTAACCTGGTTTAGCTTTTCAAGTGAGTGGGTTTTAGTTCAGAGTCATTAATAAAGTCCTCTATATATGAAAGCAGGTGAGCTAAAATTTAAAGTACATTTCCTTTTTACAACCAGCATTTAAAGTATGGTGAAAAACCTTAACTTATTGTTGTGGAAGAACAACTGTTGTTTCTCCCATAGCAATCGCTGAATGCTTTAAGAAAGTAAAAATCAGATTTGTGGCCTTTGTTGTGTGAAGCAGTAGGGAAATGCTGGGCAAACAAGAAGGTATTTATGCCCTGACCTGCTGGCTTGTGTTCCTGTTGCAGCATCCCCCTGGCTGCAGGGCTGTTTGACAGAGATCTGTATTTAATCGGAATAAGGAGGCGGGCCACAAGGGAACTCCTGAAACGCCGGGAACAAAAGGACCAAAGATCCAGCAGCATATGTAGCATTTCTTGAGCTGAAAGCTCTGCAGTGCTTGTGGTAGAGGTGCCCCGAAAGAGGATTTCAGACCATGGCAAACTCTGCAGGGAATTGTCTGCATAAGCACCTCTGGCAGTTGCTGTGGCTTGTGAAGAATGTCTTAAACCTCATCCTGGATTCATTTGCATGAGCTAATCCATGTAGCTCAAGTGCTTTCTGCCTAAGAAAAGGAGTCAGTTCTTTAAGACATCCATCCCAACTGGTGTAACTGATTTATTTTTAACCAGACTTATCTTAGGAAGCCACTGGGTGCAGACCCTTGGTTCCCCTCCACGCAGGGGCACAGCTGCTGGAACTGGCATCACCCAGGGCAGGGGACCTAAGAAAAGCCTGCAGAAAGGTGAATTCTTTGTTTGTCTCTTTGGTTTGGTGAGATTAACTTCCATCCAGTGTGGGGTTGGGTTTGCTCCTTCTCTGTAGCCAAGTGTTGCTGTTCTGTACAAGGAGTAACAGGGACCAGTTCGTGGCAGTTGTGCATATGGATGGTGCTCCTGTGTTGGGCTTTTTGGGTCCTCTACAGCAAATTGTGTGTGAATGTACTCCTGTACATTGAAGTGTAGAAACATTGCCTTTCAATAATCATTCTATAGGCCTTCTGTTACTAAGGGGGTAAATACCAAACTCTCAGGCCATATATTTGTCTGCTGAGACTGCTTGAAGCAATCCCTTCCTGAACTCACTTGTCCTCCCCAGGGCTGATTAAGCACTGCCTGCCTTCAGCAGCAGGAGTTGGAATTTATCTGAGAACAGGTACTATGTGATGCTTCACCAAAGTGATGCCAAGTGAGTGCACCAGGGAGGTTTGCAGAGCAACTGCAGCCACTCAGCTCCACACAGCTCCATTACCTCCAATCACAGTCAATTCCTTTTGGTTTTATTTTTTTCCAGATCAGTAAACTGTGAATAACTTGCTATTTTTGAGGTAGTGTTGTCTTAAGGCTATATATACTACAAGGACCAGTATGGCACTGGTAAAATGTTAAGTACAGCTAATAATTAAGAACTCCTCATGGGCACAGATGGGATCATTAATCACCTTAGGACCTAAAACATCATGCAAACACCTTGGAGGAAGTGCTGCTGACTATGCAACCTGTCCAAGACAGGCTCCTGTTCTGCGGTACACTTATGGCACTGACCTGTCTGTAGCCATCAGGTATTTGGATTTCCTTTCTTTTTAAAGGAATAAAAATAAATTAATGCAATACCTTAAGTGAGAACCAGCTTTTATTGTTGTCAGAACCAGAGTTCTTTGCGTGGTGTGTGTTTGGGTGACCTGGGCCATGTCTGCAGCTGGAGGGGTGGGACAGATTTCTCTGACACTGTTTGCATTGAACAAAGCATGCTCCACTGGCCAGTTCAGGAAAGCCCTAGCAGATGAATTTCAGAACTCTTACTACTTGCTCAGTTGTTCAGAGGTCTCTTTATTTCCTCACAAGCATACACAACCACTGAACAGGACTTCCACACTGTGGGCTCTGCAGGAAGCAATGCAACATTTTGAGTTGCACGAGGAAAGGATGGGGTAAAGCAGGTAACAGCAGCCTCACAGTGCTCTGCTCCCAGCTGCATTGCTCCTTACCAAACACATCCAGCAGTGAAGAGCTGCAGTGCAGCTGTCTTGTATTTTTAAACCCATGTATTAGGGGGTTATAAAAATCCAGTTTTATTCCTCTTTTGAGTCTCCATTTCTTTAGCATGTCAGACATGTGGCACTTGGCTTTCTGTGACGTGGTGTCAGTCAAGATTCAGTTTCTAAATGCTGTGATTTTGTTATCTTGACTTCCAGCTGACCCATATCTCTGCTGTGAGACTGACTGTGTCTTCTTTTTGCAAGGCCTTAAGTCCATCTGGATGATACTGAGGAAATGAGGCACGAGTTTAAGGTGCAGCAGCAGCAACTCCTTTAATAACTGTTTGTAAAGCAACTCTGGAGGAAAAGAACTTTTATTCTTTAGCACAGTTCATGTCCAAGTGAGAAACCTAAAGAATGGGAATCAATCTCATTCTCAAGTGTCCATTATGTACAGTACCTCTGCAGAGGAACTCCACAGAAAATTGGTTCTGTCATGGGGCTGCTTTCCTTGGAACTCCAGCAAGATGATGAAGTTATTCCCAGGTGGGTGACTCCTTGTCAGATGGTGAATTACACTGAGGACGTGGATCCATGATTTGTAACAAAATCTGGATTGCAGGAAACTTTTTGCCTAACTTCACAGGGACAGTAACTATTATTTTCCTAATTCAGTTTGACCAAGTCTTTGTTCACCTTGGTAACAGTTATATTCTCTGAATTCAAACATGTAAGCCAAGCTGTTTAAGGTGCCACACATTCCTCAGGAAGGGCGCAGTGGAGCCTCACATGACAGCCCCACTTCCACTGCTGGGGTGATGAAGAGGCAGTGACTGACTGCTCAGAGATGTGCTTTCACTGTAGTGATGAATATTTTGGCTTGCCCTGTTCTCCCCAAAGCCAAGAGAAGGGTGTCAACACCCATCTTTTGTAACCTACTCAGAGGGTCAAACTCCTCCTCCAGAGCCAGCACTGGCTCCTTACACGAGCTCTTCACAGTCCAGTGCTCCGAAGCAGCTTTGCTCAGCTCCATGGTTGCACAGAATGCCTGGGAGCATTGTGGGGAGGGAAGATGGTACAGCAACATGAGAATCAAAAAAAAAAAACAAAACCAATAAAAAAGAAGGGATTTTGAGGCAGGGCAGGAGGCGCTGCTCTATCGGAAGAGGCGGTAGAGCCGTGGGAGCCGCCCGTCCTTGCTGGAAAGGGCAGCCTGGATGTGCTCATAGGTGGGCAGATCTGTCAGGTCACCCAGGGCAGCCACTGCTGGCTTCTTGTGCAGCATCTTAGTCACCACCCTCTTGATATCACTGGGTTTCACCTGACCTGCAGGCAGAAAAAAGGCAGAGCTGTGACGCCTCCATTGTGAACAGAACAAAGCAGCTTTAGGCCAATGCTCAGAAACTTCTTATCTTCTCTACCATGATTCTTGTTTTCCCTCCCTTCTGACTAAAGTAATTGTGAAAGCAATTAAGTTCAGTTTGAAATGTATTTCTGTAGTATTTATGCCCCTAGACTTTCAGAGGTAATTCATCAGTGCTACAAGAATATTTTAACTGTACCCACAGTTCCCTCAAGGCAAGGCAAAGCACTGTCTACTCACTGATGAGGTCACAGAGCTCATGAGGTAGCTTCCTTGTGTTTGTTGCCAAAACCTGCCTCCCCACATCTTCAAAGATCACTGGCCGAGACTCCAGGTTCATCATGAGCATGGACTTGAGCTGTGTCTTTGCTCTCTCAAGTTCTACCTGTGAATGAGCAGGAAACAATAAAAAAAATCTGGTTGCTGCTCTGTAGTACAAGGTAACAGAAGAGTTCTGCAGACACCTCTCTCTCTGTGGATGCATTGCTAATGTTGCTGTATTCTTTTACAGAAATATGTAACAAAATTATCTATAAAAATCCATTCTAGCATAATCAATGCAATGCATTCACAGAATCCCAGACTGGTTTGGGCTGGAGGGACCTTAAATCCCATCCAGTGCCACCCCTGCCATGGGCAGGGACACCTTCCACTGTCCCAGGTTACTCCAAGCCCTGTCCAGCCTGGCCTTGGACACTTCCAGGGATTTTTTCAGCTCAAAGACCATCTGCAAACTCAAATGTGCTGCTGACCTCTCCCACTGCTCCTGCCATGAGGATGAATTCCCTGGTGATGATTTCCACCATCTCCCGAACCTGGGGAAAACAGATAATGGAAAGAAGATCAGAACAATGCTTCTTGTGTCCACAGAACCCTCTGGTACTGATGTGTTACTGTTTGAGGACTCCTGTCTCTGAGTACAGGACTCTGTACCTGTTTTGGATCTGCACTGGCATGGATACACAGGAGACCTGTGTCCTCATAGCTGTGGTGGTAAGAGGTGGCATTGTACATCCAGTGGTGCCTGTGAGTACACAAACAGTATTTCAAAATTTAAAACCCAGAATTTACAATGTAAAAATTAAACATGGACAGTGTGCACCCTCCTAGTGCATTTTCAGGATTCTCAGCAGTGCAATGAGAATTGTCAGTGCCTGCCTCTGACAATTTATGCACTGGCATCTACTCCCTTCTCTCCACTTGAATCCAGGACAACACAGAGCCAATGCTGTTAATATTCCCTGATTAAAGCATGGACAGGGCTAGCAGAAAAAAACACAACTCCTGGTCACTTCTGCCCTTTACTTTCACCCTCTCAAAATGCCAACTGACACACCAGTCCCACGTTCCAAGCAGAATAAACTGAAAAAAACTGGTGGGGTTTTCTTTTTTCCATGTAAACCTGCTACAGGATTGTTTCTGCCACCCCTTGAACAGCAAGACAAACCAACCTGTTGAGCACATTGAGGTACAGCCGGGTGAACATGCCCTTGCCAGGCCCTCCAGCTGAAAAAGAGCCACCACCTCCCATCATCATGTTTAGCACCGCAAAAGGAATGAAATCGTCCTCCTGGATTGGAACAACAAACTCAGGTAATGGCAGAGCTCTGGAGGGTCTGGGGTGAGTAAAGGGGAGGGAAAAAACACAGCACAAGAGCAGCATGAAGGTCAAGGCCTTCAGCAAAGTGTCGTGGAAAATGCTGCTTGTTTTTATGTGCAGCAGCAGAAATGTCAATGTTTGTGGAATGAGTGAGTGTTCCTGGGATCCTCCAAGGAATAGGTATATGTACTCCCAGTATAGGGCATGCAAAGTGAAGGGTTTCAGGGTAATACTTACTAAAAATGAGCAGCTTTCTAACCCAATCATGATGTGGGTCAGCTCTGGGATGGGAGTAGGGCCCAGACTCACATCTGACATGTCTTTTTCAACCTGTGGGAAGGGCAGACAGATTATTAACACCAATTTTCACAGCTGTTGTACCCAGTCTGATGCATTCCAAATAATCACCACACCACCCAATTAACAGCTGTCATGGCCAGTTTGGACTCATACTCATGAAATGTAACTTAAGAAAAGCAAAAGCCTGTAGAGAAATCAGCAAATCCCAGCAGGGTGCTGGCTGCCACCTCCACCACGTACCTTGATGATGCCTCCGGTGTACTGAGCCACGGACCTGTCCACAGCCCTGCCCTGCCCAGAGCCCCACACGGGCTCCACCCCCAGCAGGTATTTCCTGGCACACTCTACCAGGTGCTCGTGCTCAATCCCCACCCCAGCCAGCACCATCCTGTCTGGGGTGTAGTAACTGCTCAGGTAGGAGTGCAGCACGTGCCGGTCGATCTTGTCCGTGTTCTCCACGGGGCAGAACCTGTTCAGTCCCACTGTGTTGTCTCTGAAGGCTGCCTAAAAGGGAACAGACATATTAAAGTCACAAACATCACTTCATTTTTACCCTAAACCCCCCTCTAAAACCTCTTTTTGCTTTGGAATTAAGCCCATGTCTGAGAGAGGAAAAGCTGAGAGTATTTCACTAATGTCAGTGCAACTCAATAACATTTTGTCACCCACATGAACAAAGGGAAGTTAAGGTAAGGTTTTTTTTTAAAAAAATGGAGAATGCTGGATTTCAAAGTGAAAGGACAGCCAAATTCTCCTATCAGAGATATAAGAGAAAATCTGGTGTTAGAACAGTCGAAAATAAACCCTGAAGCTGCCAAAAACCATGAGGAAGAGACTGCAGCAGGGTGGAATTCCCAGTGTGTTACCGCATGGATCATTTCTGTCAGGAGAGGCTCTGGGTCAGGTCTCATGTTCAGATCCTCCAGCTCAAACCTTATGGCCATTCGGGTCATCTCAATTTCTTCATCTGCAACGAGACAAAGAAAGGGATGGCAACCCCCACAGAAAACCCCCACTGCTGCAAGGTCACTTCTGAGAGAATTCTGAGCAAGCCACGTGGTGGAAATGTTTTTTTGAGGCAGAGGATTGTGCTGCCACACCTGATAACCTGGGCTGCAGGGTTACATCAGCCAGCAAGTTGACCACGGTGTCCAGGCCTCTGGCATCAGCAGACACTGCATACATGATGGTGTCCCTGCAACACAAAACACAGGCTCTGCACCCAGACATCACTTCTGGGCTCATGCAGTACCAGGAAATAACAAATGAAGCTGTTCTAATCATTAAATACTTCTGAATGAAACAGATCTGAATTTTATAATCCTTTCAGGCTCACTTTTGTAGCTTTCCAGCAACCCAAACAAATGGATTTTTGCTGCTTGGGAACAAAAAGTGGCTCTTCCTGCCCCACACCAGAAAAAGAGATTCAAAGTGCTGTCAGTGCCACAACAGCCAGGTCAGAGCAGAAGGAGCAGCCCACCTCGATGCCTGGCAGTCACAAATGCCTCCGTGCTTCTCTAAGGTGAGGAGAATTTCATCTTTGCTGCCAAACTGAGCTGTGGACTAAGGAAGAAGATACCAGTGTTATTAATTAGTAAAGCAATAACTGCTTATAACCCTTCAGTGTGACCCAGAACATCTCTGACATTCTTTCGGCCCAATCCTTTGATCACTACCTGCCAGCCTCGGAGGTGAAACCACTAAAGACTTTAGTCTTTAAAATGTAATTATGCTAATTGGTGAGCGATTAAATTGCTGTGACTCTATCGGCGCTGCCACCACTGTTTAAGAGCCCTGTGGGTGAGGTTTGCTTGCTCTGTGCAGATTTGGGGAGCCCGGGGCAGGGCAGTACTCACACAGAACGCCAGTTTCTCCAAGAAGTGAGAGATCCCACTGAGATATTTCGCTTCGTGCCTCGACCCCGAATTCACCAGAACTGGCGCAAAGAAGAGAACAAACCAGCGTGACTTTCACACCCTCACGAGCACGGCCCGGCCCGGGGGGAGCCGCGGTGGCCGCGGTGCCGCAGCCCCGCCGGTACTCACCGCCCACGGTGCAAAACTGCCCGAACTTGTTCTGCGAGGCGACGCGGAGCCCGTTCTCCAGCACGGTCACCCGCGTCTCGAAGCGCTCCCGGCTCTCCGCCGCCGCGAACACGGCCTTGGGCACGCCGGGCAGCGGGCACGTCAGCGACACGCTGGGGTAGGCGCCGCCGCCGCTGTAGCTCCGGCCCGCCGCCAGCC
>WBNO01004077.1:0-113661 GCA_013400575.1 Peucedramus taeniatus
AATTACCTCATTTTGGTTGGTTTGGAGTATTGTGTAGTAGTAAAATAAGTGAGAAAATGGGTGTGATCACTTCTTTTGGATCTGAAAAGGCAGAAAGGGAAAATATGATAAAATAACTTTGTAAATAATGTTTAACATAAATATAATAAAAATTAAAATATTAATGAAGAAGAAGAAGAAGAAGGAGAAGAAGGAGAAGAAGAAGAAGAAGAAGACGAAGAAGAAGAAGAAGAAGAAGAAGAAGAAGAAGAAGAAGAAGAAGGAGAAGAAGGAGAAGAAGGAGAAGAAGAAGAGGACTCTGCACACTGTATTTACTGTAGGACTGATGGTGATGCTAAACATGCCAAAAGATTTGATTGGAGCAACCTGTAATGGTAAGATGAAGTTGGTGTGGTGAGGTTGATAAGGCTAGCACTAAAGAAATAAGATTCATTTTCCTTGGATACATTTGTATTGCAATTTCTACTCTATCAAACAATACAAAATTGGTTTGTTTCCTGAGCTGAACATATTCTGGTTGTATTTCCTCATAAAATCTTAAGGTTCTTTGGAACTATGATGCCATTCATCACATAATCTGCATTGGTTAGAAGCTGTGTTTTCTTTTTGACTTCTGGAGAATTACTTAAAAATTATGCCATCACCATTCACTCTGACTGTAAAAATTATCAGGCAAGACTTTTTCATTGTTTAGACTGTTTTAAGAAATACACTTTGGAATAATGCCCAGTTTATTTTCAACATTTCAAATCTGGTGTAGGATAGGGAGTTTGCTGGTATTTCAGCTCCTAGCCCTTGAAGTGTCCTTCCAATAGGATTCAAATTTCTTACTGTTCATGTCTTAAAATTGTTCCCTTCTTTTCTTCTTTTGCTAAAATCAGTGATTTTAGCTTCTGTATTGATAATCATCATGATTTAGTTATTACCTGCTGCTACTATATGTGCCTGTGCAGAATTCATCTGGGGCATTTCACAGATTGCAAGTACTCTTTTTTTTTCAGCAGATTATTTCTGTGTAATGGAATTTATATGTAACTATAATAAACAAATACTTATGAATAGAAAGTTAGCTGGATGACAGGGATATGCAACCTCTTAAATGTATCTGGTGTGGTTTCCTACCACAGCTCTCATTTTTTAGAAAATGAATCATGTGTGGTCTTTTCAAAGAGCATAAGACACCAAGTCAGTCTCAGCTTGTTTAGTATTCAGTATAAGGTAGTGAGGTTCCAGCTGGGATTAGGGAATTAATTAAACAGCCTGTGTTTGACTGAGGTAGCTGACTATCAGTCTGAGTGACTCAAATATAATAACCTGTAAGTGCCCAGTGCATTCAGCAAGACCAGGGAAGACCAGCAAGGATAACTGCACTGATCTCAAAATCAGGTTTGAAAGACAGCACAAGTGGAGGAAGAGAAAAGAGCAAAGCTGTGCCTCTTTTGAAAACAGAAGTTAAACACCAGGAAAAAAATAAAATTACCACATTGAAAAGACAGATTGCTTCCAGAGGATGAGGTGTTTAAATTAAAAAAAAAAAAAAATCCCAATAGGCAGAATCTGGAGAAACTGCTAAAGGAGAGCTCCCAATAAAGTTCTGGGGGACTCGAGGCTATGTAGGTTTTTTGTTTTAGGGCCACCTGCAGAACCATGCTGCTGGTTACACAAAACAAGAGGCTTGTTTCCAGACTGTTCAACTAAAGGCGTATCAAGTTTTTCACTGAGGACAAGACAGTCTTATATATTGATTTGCTAGGTTAGCCAGTCGTTACAGATGTCTGATTGGAGCCTTGAGTTTAGGTGATGCTGAATAAATGTATTCTTCATCTTGAAGTCTGCCCCATCTTAAGAAGAGGAGGTGAATAGAGAATGCAACTGAGATACCAAAATAGCTTTCCCAGTAAAGTATAAATGTTACAGCGTTGCACACACCTTTGAGGGAATAAATGCCTCAAACATCTTTAGGAAACCTGGGAAGTGAAGAGTGTTTTCTGCCAAACTTCCAGGAGCCTGAAAAGGAGTGAGTGCTGTGCAATACCAAGTTTGGCTAAAGGATTCTCTGGCATCTATATTTTTTGACCAATATTTTTTCTGCATTTTAAGAGAGTCAATAGGCCTCTTATTGTTCTGAATAAACCTACAGCATCACGCTATTCTCTTTTTCTTTCAGACTGAAGATCTTTAGCTGCAGTTTAGATGTCATGGCAATATTTCCCATTTGTATCATAGAGATCTATACTGTCATATTATACAACTTGTTAATTAGAAAAAAGATTTCACATTGTGTTATGAAGAGAAAGAATTAGTCTTTCCATCAGTAAACTGTGCTATCATCAATGCACTGTAGTACCCAGTGAGTATGGTAGACATGAGAATGCATCTACTGATTTCCCAAACTTTTCATGTGATAAAAGTTTGACGTTAGGATACCAAGTTTGAGAAACCAGTAAGGTTAGAACAATAGAACCTTTTGGAAATCTTCTATTCATACAAAATACAGGAAATATTAATAATTATTTATATATTTTCCTGTTTATTTGCATTTTGCTTGTCTTTTTAAATTATATTCTTTCTTTTGAGAAAGTAGATTTGAGTCATTCTTCAGTAGACACATGGCTGTTGTATGACATATGACAATGCTACATAACTGCTAATACAGTCAGCATGAGAATAACTTTTAAGGTGCATATGACTTCTGAAAGAGAGGATGAAATACTACTAATACCATATCAGGAAAATAAAGGTATTGGTAAATTACTCAGACATAGGGTAGGCTTTAAAAAAAAGAACACCTAAAAGTCTTTTAAGATCCTTTACTTCATTCTTATCCATAAAAAAAAATCAAACCCTTCAGTAAAACTCAGCAGCAAATAGCAAATTAAATTTTTTTCTAGGCAAGAGAAGGTGGAAGCTAATTAATTAAATAAAAGGTTGATGTAGCTAAAAATGGACATGTTTGTCCAGCCACGGACATGTTCTATTTAAACAATGTCAGACTTGCTGTGAGCACTAGTCTTTAAATTCTAGGAATACAAATGATGGCTGAATTATGGTATGAAGTGAAATGAATTTTGTAGGATCAGCTGCATCTCAGAAAATAGTGTATGACTCAAACCTTTATGGTTTAATTCAACAAAACTGGCAGGCCCTGTTCACAAAGTCCTAAGCATGAAACTCCCTTCAGTAAAGGTTATTTATTGGACATCAGGGTCAGAGAAAATTATAAAAATACAACCAGTCCCTTGGCCTTTGTTAACTCCAACACATTCACCTTTCTATAAAATGATCATGCCTGCTGTGTGATTTAGTAATATCAGCACATCATTGTGCCATGTAGAATAACTGAAGGTTCCCATTCCCTGTGTCAGTGGACACCGAGTGCTTACTGCTAATGTCACAGAAAGGTAATGGGTACATGGGACTGTGGGTCCCCCTTATACTGTGACCCACAGAACTACATTCCTTTGTCTCTACACATGAGTCTTTGATGTTTTATCCATACATCTCTTGAGTCAAGACACCATTTAAACACGAAGTAAAAAGGGAAAGAAACTAAACTGAGCTCTAGTTGATATCAATTGACCAGATTTATATTCTGAAATGTAAGACTAGGTGGGTTTTCAGGTGTGCTCCAGAAGCAGTGCTTTCTGCACACACATGAACCACTGAAAATAGCTCCAGACCTTCTTTAATTAAGAAAGCTATGTGACAATTAACAGAGTACATTAAATGAGACTAGAACTGTGTTGTGTCCTCAAGCCTCACAAACATTCTATGCCAGATGAGCTCATGATGCAGCTGTGGCAGCTCATGCTGGCAGATGTTCTTATAGATTGCCAATGCATTCCCTTATCTAAAGTGCAGATAGAACAAAGCCTTTCAATTTAAAGGAAAAACACTTTTTTGAAAAACCCTGATCTTTAAGAAAAGGAAACTCAGGAGAGACAGTTTATTTCTGAGGCACCAGGAGGATTGTATCCCTAGAGCTTGTTTCTAGAAGCTGTTGACAAGCTCAGGGGAGCAATTACTTCCAACAGATATGTCAGTATTTGTGAGACAAGAAAGCTTCTACAGAAGAAAGCACAGGTGTAGTAATCAGAGGCTGCAGTGAAGCCTTTTTATAAAGTTCATTTTTTTCATGATTCCTGTTCAAGACTCCAGTGTTCGGACATATATTTAAATAATTGTAGGCAGACAAATACTATTGCCAAGTGAAATGCAGACTAGCAGACAAGAAGTACTGCACAGTCACTTCATCTCTGTACACTCTAGTTCTACCTTTATAAAGGTATATTTGACCACAGACCCAAAAATTTTATTTTAATAAGACTAATATTAACCTTGAGAAAGTCATTGAAAAGATATCTATCTCAGTAGTGTTAGATTCAGAGTGGAGAAGATTCAGAAAAACAAGAAAACATGTAGACACTTATGTCAAATATTATTAAAAAAAATTAGAAGAGGGAAAGAAGATGCTTAAGATTACTTTCAGAGTGGTTTTTTTGCTTCAAAAATTAGTCAAAGCCCATAGTCTTCCCATGGGTCATGTTGACACTATAGATTTTCACTTGTGTATCTGCCTCTTAGAATAGTTTAAATTGTGCTCTGAATTGCATCTATATTTATTTAATTGCATCTATATCTACATTGCTGTCCTTTTTTACTTCATTGGTGTTCAGTTAAAAGGAGAATTTAATTCAATGTCTACATGAGGGAATGACGTGTCCAGTCCAGCCCTTATATTCAAAAAATTTCCACGTTCAAATGAAAAAAATTTCTATCCTGTGAGGTTTTCATGGTTTGGCTGGCAAAGTCAGGGTTGAGCTGACTAGTGTTGTGGCAGCTGTGGTGGGCTGACCTTGACAGGCTGCAAGACCCTCTCAGTTGTTCTCTCACTATACCTTCTCAAAAGGACAAGGGGAAAAATTAAGGTAAACAAACTCATGATTTGTGATAAATGTGATTTAATAAAAGAAAAAATTGTGTATGAAAACCAAATATGAAAAAGAATTTATTCACCAATTCCTATTGGCAAGCAAATGTGCAGACACTTCCTCAGGAGTAGGGCCTCAGTATTTGTAATGACTACTTTGAAAGGCAAATACCATAGCATGATGTCAGATGGTTTGCAGCATCCCCTTGACCAGTTTGGATCAGTGTCCCCTCTAAGTCTCACACTCACTTTCAGCCAACTGGCCTTGGGTGTGGAGAGGCAGCCTTGATGCTGAGCAAGTGGCAAAACACAATGTCTTACCAACACTGTTCTAGCAAATGCACAAATGTAAAGCATGGCACAGTATGTGCCACTGTGATGACAGTAACTCCTCAACAGCCAGACTCAGTGCAGGAGTTTATCTCTAAATTGGCAGCTGGGCTAAATTACCTCCAGAGGTCAATATTTCCATTATTCTAGCATTCTTTTCTTACATCCTAAACTCCTGTGCTATATGCAATCAAACTGGTTGTAGTGATTGACTTTTACCCTTTTATTACTGCATGAAGGTCATAAAATTGCTAAATATTCTCCTCATGACACCAAAAATCTCTTATTCGTTGTTTCATTTACAGACTTGTGCAACTGCAAAGACTATAAGCTGTAATAATGAACATAAACTACACCATAATAATTGTGAGTCACCTCCAAATATCAAAACCCATTTGACAGTATCCAGGTCAGCAGACAATTTTAACCAAAAGATAATCATACATTGACTGCTATCTTGCTTTGTAACCTGACAATACTTTGGCCTAAATTTCTGTCTCTATTTCTTCAACATGCCTTGGGAAAAAGATAAAACTGCAAAGTTTTATCTTCACAGAGGAAATGAGAAAACTGTCTTTATTTGTATTATGGATCATGGAATTAAAAAAAAAAGGAAAAGAAAAATAAAAAAAAACCTGCTCATCCCCTGACTTGCAGGAAAATCTTTCCTTTTAGTTTAAGACAAATAGGCTTTTAGGAATTGCACACCATAATGCTCATGAAGGAAAAAATAAATCTGAAAGACTTCTGAAGCTTTTTAAGTCATTACTGCCACATTGTCATCGCCTTTTCATTTTCTATTCAAGTCACTCCTCAGTTGATGAAAAGCTAGAAATTGCATGACCCATTTCCTATACAGTTGGAAAACTCAGTTAGTGTTTTCTTTCTTCAGATTCATTTCACTGAAGCTGTCTGAATTCTTCTAGACAATGAATGTCACTGCAGTTAGATTTGCATCCAGGAAACCTAGGAGATAAAAGGTCATTTATGACAGAAATCCAAACACATGTTTACTGACGGCAAAATAACATTTAAAGGTATTATGTAAAACCATCACATTAAGTTTTGAAAAATAAAGTGTTTAAGTCATTTCATAAAAAGTGACTTCCAAAATTAGATGAGGTGTTTTTTGCAAGTCAAAATTTGTCTGTTTTCACCTCTTTTTCCATCTTCTCAAATAATTCCTAGGACAGTGGCTTAGCAGAAGCTTTACATTGATATATCCCTGCAGGAGAACAGACTCCTCAACTCTTTTCAAGAGGGTAAGAGGCTCCTGAGCTATTATGTTGCTGTATGTATTTATGATGTAGGAAGCCAAGGATGAAGACAGCTGTTTTCAGGTTGTTTTCATTTGTAATCTGATTCGTGAGGCAGAGGTGGCCTGCTTGCTTGTTTAAAATTCTAAACTTCATTAAGAGAAAAATGTAGGGTTTTGCCTCCTCTTCCACAGCACTGGAGAGTGAGTGTCGATGAGTGGAAGATACAAAAAATAATAGATTTTTATTTCTTTTCCCTGCAAAGAAGAGAAGATCAAGGACCCTTTAAAAGGGCCTTGATAGCAGAAATTGCATTTTACATTATCAAGTTAATTTTCTTTAGTTTCTTAAATAAACTCATAATTTTTATTTTTTTTACTAAGTAACTAATATAAATTTTAACCAAATTTAACAGTTACAGAACATTTACAAAAATGTTGCTTAAATGAAGTTTGGGTAAAGGGCAGTGTGTTAACAACTGGAGAAAAACAACTTATTCAGTATTAAACATCAATTTCATACTTAAGGTGTGAATTGATGAGTGATGGTTTGGCTGAATTAGTCACTCATGCATGTATTTTTTTATCTTTGAGAGATTCTTTCCTTTTGCATTTAGATTTTTTTTCACATACAGGTGGTTGTTTCCTCTTTTTAAGTAGCCGTTATTACAAAAACCTTTCTCTTCCTAATCAGTGAAAAAGTCTTGATTTAAGACTACAAAAGGTACTTAATAGAATGGAAACACTATTTAGTGAACTACAAAAACTTCTCCCCCAGAGAAAAAAAAAAAAAAAAAGGCTTGAATTTTGTTCTGGACAAAAAAATTTGTCTGCAACTGAAGAGTCTACAAGTATTCTTACTCCCTCTTTGAAGAGCTAGTCATGACAGTTAGTCAATTATAAGTCTTGCTTACTATTTAAATAGTTGAATGCTTCTCTTCCATGCAGCTTGACATGACCTTGTTTCGTGGAAAATTTGGTGGAATGGCTTTTACCATGTAGCTTTTTTCTGATCTCTCTTGTAGACATTATGCTACTACTCCATTCCTTATTAACATCATAGCTGAGCAAATGCATAGTCCCTGAATATTTGAATATTTGGTACATTTCAGAAGTAGCATTATGAAGAGCACTGGCAGGTGTTTTTCACCTGATTTCTAGAGTCAGATTTCAGGAATTGGTTCAGCCTTTTTTTTTTTTTTTTTTGGTTATGTGAGAATAAAATGCTGTCAGTGTTACATGATACATGGTGACTAGGATTGACACTTCAAATCAATATGGTCTCTACAGTAAATTTAAACATATTATATACCCATCAGCAACTCGTGGGGCTCGGCTGCTGGCTGGGGCTAAACCATGACAGACTTAAGGAGCTGAGTGAAATGTTTGGTTTTGGGAATAATACAATAAATCCACATTAAAAATATTCCCTAAGTGTAGAATTTGAACTCAGTAAAACTGGTGGAGAAGGATTTGAGTTTTCATTTAGGATTAAAAATTAGGTTAAAAAATAGTTTTATAGGTAGCTACAACTACTTATTTATGTACTTGTATTTATACCTATATTTAGGAACCAGACACACTCTTTCCCTTATTTCTCCTGTTCTGATTTATTTTTAGTCTCATTGTTCTGGTTCATTTGGTCAGTGAATATATTCTAAAATAGTTCTCAAATTCATTCCCCCTGCTTTTGCAGATATTCTTCCTAATTACCGAATACTTCCAGGTTGTTTACATCCTTCCCCAGATAGGTGTGATTGTTTCATTCTCTCTCTCACTGCTTAAATATATTGTCTTAACCAAGTTTTTTTTATCTTTCTCTTCTCCACTACCCCTACCTCCTTTCTTTACTGTCAATTTTAATCTGTATTTTGAGTCCAAGAAAGATTTCCCCAGAGTAGCAGCAAAAATGGTATTATGAATAATCATAGATTGCTATGATCTTGGAGTTTTAAAATAGAACGGACTATTGTCATAGCAATTCTTATTCTTCCTATTATAAAATATTCAGTCTTGCCTATAGTTATTCTTCAATATCTAGGGCACTGGGCCTTTTTTTTTTTTTTTTTTTTTTTGTGAAACACTTTTTCAAGTCTAACTTATTAATTACTACACATCGTACCAAGACATTGTAATTTAGCACTTTAATAGACTTTTTCCTCTTTGAGCTATGATATTCTAGAAGAAAAAAACATGGAAGTGATTTGGTCTGCTTGTGGGTGAAAATGGGAATGGTCATTCACTGCATAATACACTTTTTTTTTTTTTTTGCCTAATAATTTCTATCACCTTTATTAATCAGAGCCAACTTTTCTCTAAACCCATCTGTCTTTTGAAGCTTTCATTTCTAAAATGCAGTCTGGGGAAAATGCTCCATCTTGTTCCATAAATTCAATTTCTAAAAAGAGAAAGCAACTTTCGTATTTGAAATAGTGTATTAAGCTATAGAGGTCACATGTTGTTCCTTAAACAACACTGAAAGCCAATTCCTTCTTTTTCTTCCATCTTCCTCACTCATCAACTGTAATGAGTTATGCAGAATTAGTACTGGAACACTTTTTGTTAATACAAATTAATGTCTCTCTCCCAAAGAGATAACAGGAAGACAGAGCATAAATGAATAAACATATATCAAGTGAGCAAAATAACAGTGAAATATTGTGCTTAATGTAACACAAAGCAATATGGCACAGCTACTGTCTAGCTGCTTTTAAAGTTTGGCCTTCCTACAAGTTTTGGAACCTTTTATTGAGAGTCTTTTCACAATGCTCTTTAAAGGACTGTTTTCCCCATACCTAAATAAGAATTCAGTTACCTACTCATGTGCCATGTATTATTTGAGATTGCTTTTCTCTTCTTTAGATCTAGAACTCCAGCTATATTACACTCACCATAATGGACAACAAAATTCAGTTCAAGGAGAAACTCTGTGTTATACACTTTGTTAGATGCAACATTTATTTAGATTGTTTTCTCTAGAAAGTTTGGATTTGTATAACAGTGACTTTTTTTGCCAAAAATATTTTTATCTGTGTCCGTGACCAGTTTTGCTTCTGGGACTTTGATTTGTCTATAAGTCATGCAGAGTGTAGTAACTTGCAGTTCAGATATGGCAAGTAAAGACATTTCAAGCACCTAATTTAGCAGATAGAAATATCTTTTCAATTTAAGTTGCACTAGGGGGAGAAAGACTGTCCTAGAAAACAAAGTAATGAGTCCAAGGTAGAAACGGTTATTGAAGTCATTGGGATTAATAGTGTCTGCAAGAAAAAAGGAAGCACAAACAGAGAGATCTGTGATGCTAATAAATAAGCAATGTGTAGATTGTTATTTTATAACAAAAAATAATGCTGATATACAAAGATTAAATGTTTTCTGCTGCATTGTGGTCACGCTAACACGAGCATACAGAATTCTTCTAGGAAAACCAGAGACAAATGCCGCTGAAAGTTATAACATTTCTGAGCTTATAAATAGTAATTTGGACTGAAAATAACTTACAGCTATAGTTAGCAGATCTGCTTGTTAGTCTTTTCAATCCCTGGTTGCCACTTGGACATTGGCCCATAGACTGTAACTCTTTGGATGCAGCCATGCAGATAAGGTGCTATCCAACTAACAGTCCACTTTTCAGACCTATATCTCTCCAGTTTAGGGGCATGAATGTTGTGGGAGACCATACCAAAAGCCAATCAGAAGTATAGATACAAAACATATGTGGCTATTTTTATCTCTCTGACTCCCCTAAGTTTCAACATCTCTTCCAGGATGACTCGTTCCATGATCTTACAGAAGTGAGGCTGATTGGTCCATAGCTCCAGTGTTCATCCTATTTTTCTTTGCAAAAATGGACATGGTGTTTCAGCTTTTCCTAATCACTAGAGACTACCATGGCTTTTGAGGTATGATGAAGAGTGGTTTGGCAACTGAATCAGTCAATTCCCTCAGGACCATGGGATATATATCATCTCAGATTCCATGGACATACATACCTTCTGGTTTCTTATGTGGTGTATTAACTTGATCTTTACTTATGATGGAAAGGACTTCACTCCATATTCCCTGAGTTAGGATTCAGGGCAGGGCTTAAGAGATGTGAGAAGAGCAATTACCATTGAAAACTGAGGCAAAAGTGCTGACCATATTAGCCTTTTTCATATCTGTTGTCACTGATTCTCCTGGTGATGTAAGGTACTTAGGAAATACATTTCACTCAACAAAGAATAAAATTTCAGATGTCATGGAAAGTTACAAATATTGGATGTTCTTATTCATTGAGTCTATCTGATTTAGAAGTTTTTTTCCCAGCATTTTTATATAGTTGGGAGTAAAGGGTTAAAATGTGGAGATTTGGTGGGGAAGAGGGAATAGTTTCTCTCAAAGTGACCGTGTGACTGGGAATGGTAAAAAAATGTCAGTGGGAGAAAAAAACATTTATTATGCTTAGTGTTGCTCATCCTCTGCCTGTTTCAAGAAGTAGAATTCCTGTGAAGAGATAACTCACTCTCAGACACATGTGGAAGCTTTTTGTTACGGTGAGGCAGGTGATCCACTGCCCTTGCTGTCAGCTAGGATGAACTAAGCCAAATGGAGTCTGTGTGCCTGTGTGTTGTTAGTGAGGCAGTGAAATAAATCTACTCTTTGCATTTTGGCTGTGGTTTGATGGTTGCCCTTGGTTACCTGTATGTGTCGACTCATAACACATAAGTACACAAAAAATGTTCTAGTTTATTCACAGACATTTTATTTGATAACCATTTACTCTTTTGCTCAAAAAAGCACACTTATCTAAGGTGGTAGATAAACTTTTTTTTTACTTTACTTTGTCTTACATGAATGTATCATAGAATTGTAGAATCATAGAATCATGGAATGACAGAATGGTTTGGGCTGGAAGAAACCTTCAAGATAATCTAGTTCGAAACCTCCCATGCCATGAGCAGGTGCACTTTTCACTAGACTCTCTCAGCCTGTCTTCTTTGGAGAGGAGCTCTAGCTCTCTGATGATCTTTGTGGCCCTCCTCTGTACAAGCTCCAACAGGTTCACATCTTTATTGTAGCAGGGACCCAAGAGCTGGATGCAGCACTCAGCTGGGGTCTCACAAGAACCGAGTAGGAGAGAATCATCTCTCTTGATCTGCTGGCCATGC
The DNA here is from genome assembly GCA_013400575.1 of Peucedramus taeniatus. Taxonomy (NCBI): domain Eukaryota; kingdom Metazoa; phylum Chordata; class Aves; order Passeriformes; family Fringillidae; genus Peucedramus; species Peucedramus taeniatus. The sequence continues at coordinate 11,666 of WBNO01004077.1, forward strand.
TGCTTTTTTTGCAACTAGGATACAGCTGGCTTTCTAGGCTTCAAGCACAACATTTCTAGGTCATGTTGAGTTTCTTGTCAACCAACACTCTAGAATCTTTCTCCTCAGGGGTGCTTTCAATCTCTTGTCCACCCAGCCCGTATTTGTGCTTAGGATTGCCCTGCCCCAGGTGCAGGACCTTACATTTGGCCTTGTTGAACATCATGAGGTTCACACAGACCCACATCTCCAGCCTGTCAAGGTCCCCCTGGATTGCATCCCTTCCCTCCAGCCTGTCAACTGCACCACACATCTTGGAAACTTGTTGAGGGGGCACTTGATCCCACTGTACATGTCTCTGACAAAGGTGCTGAACAGCACTGGCCACAGTGCCAATCAATCCTTGAGGAACTCTGCTGATCTCTCCTTGGACATCAAATCATTGACCATAGATTTTTGAATGTGGTCATCCAGCCAATTCCTTATCCACTGAGTGGTCCATCTTTCAAATCCGTGTCTCTCTAGTTTAGACTTACAGCACAATGTCAGATGCTTTGCACAAGTCTAGGCAGGTTATGTAAACTGCTTAACCCCTTTAATCCCTTTATAGAAGACCATCTAATTTATCAAGCATGATTTGCCCTTAATAAAGCCATGTTGCCTATCACCAACCACCTCCGTATTTTCCATGTGCTTCAGCATAGCTTCCAGGAGGATCTGCTTCATGATCTTGCCAGGCAAAGAGATGAGACTGACTGGCCTGTTCCAGCCCTCAAACCTCTGCAACCCCACAGACAGGATTACTGAAGGATTCTTTGAGACACTGAAGATGCCACCCAACCAAGTAGGAAGAAGTAACTGTTCCTCCCTCAGCTATTCTTACAGATATTGTAAAAAGAAAGCTTGTGAGTGCTTCTAATTTGCTTATAAATTTTCAATTTAAACACCTTCACCAGCAACCAGAAACCTGAATATTTTCACACAGAAATGTGTAAGAAAACACACATTTATAAAACTGAACAAGAGCAGTAACTCCTAGTGATGGGGTAAATCATATGAGACTGAGAGATTTTTTCCTAAAGCTCTGGCAGCCATTTCTGGAGAACTGACTGATCACAATCCAGACAACATCACAGTGGGTGCAATTGGCTGTACTGTTGTCCTACATCCTTTTCTACCTACTTGTCTAAAGGGCTTTCATAGAAACATATGTAAAGAAACATAAAACTAGATTAATTTGAGTGCCATGATCTTAACTGGCATAAGCTGTCTTTGCTAATAATAATACTGGTAAATCAACCCAAAAAGATGCTACGAGGTTATGTCTCAACAACATTTAGGTGTTTTACTTTCTAAGTTTTACTTTGAAAGTAAAACTTAAGTTTACACAGAAAATGTTCTAGAAGCTGCAATCACAGCTAGAAGCTTTCTCAAGCAAAAGTACAAAAGACTGTGGTTTATCTCTTAGGTTTCAATTTTGTGTTGTTTGGGCTTTGGGTTTTATTTTGGTTTTTATTTCATTTGTAGAGAGAATTATTCAATATTGTAATTTTCAATTCTCATGGTTGTGTACAACTTGACATACCTTAGGCATAAAGAAAAGTTCTGCAATGTACTGAAGAGCAGCATCCTTGAATTTATGTCAGAAAGAGCAAGTATCAATACCTTAGATTACCGTCTTTGTTTTGGTAAAATGGAATTTTAATTATGTATGGATAAAAGCATGTAATTTGCTATGAGAAAGTCTTATTCGTAAAACACCCTTTTTTCAGCTGTAATATTCACTTCCATACTAGCTGTTTAGGAGCTCTTCTTATGACTCTGAAACATCAACTTCACATACAAGGAACATCAAAATCCTTGCTTCAGGTGGATTTTTCTGTTATCACTGCTCCCGGAGTGGCCTGTTAAGCTGGATAAATATGCTATCTTTTTTCTAGAAGATAATAGAGTTGTTAAAGGTGATACATAAAAATTACTATCTACATATCATCCATTTTTGCAAAGCACATGAAGAAGAAAATACATAAACAGCATTTGTAAGTAATTAAAGTGGTTTGTGGTTTTTTTTTTCCCTAAAATGCACTGTGTTTTCTGGCTGGTAACTATGTGTTTGCAATGGCAGTGTACTGCTTACACATCTGTAAAACTGTTTGCAATAATTCTCTTCTTCCTTATTCTTCTGCATCCAGTTAGTCAGGATTGTAAGAAAATGTTTAACATATATTCTAATAATGTCCATTCCTTTTCATGAAAGTGCCAATTTTATTTATTCTGTATATATACATTTCTTTCACTCCTCTCTTTCTTCCATTACCTGGAAGATGTTTAGATGGTATTCACTGAAACAAATTCACCTTGGAATGTGTCTAAATATTTCATAAGCTTGATTTAATTGCTGTCATTTCCAATAGCTTCTCTACTCAGGGGACATTCTTTTTATAGGAACCCTACTGGATTTTTTACTGTCAATAAAATTTTTTTTAGACATCATTAAGTTATATTTTAAGGGTGAATGAAGCTCTAGAGTTTTCCTCCTCATAGCTGTTAATTTTAAATCTGCAATATTTTTTCCTCTTTCAAATCTTAGATTCATTTCAGGCTTAATAAAACAAACAATGGTAAATGAATATGTAAACCTTTAATAGTTTTTATTAGTGTGTCAATCACCATTGTGTAGATAATCTGCTATAAATAATTTTATTTTTCCAGGCATTTTTTAAACACGTTGAACTGAGAAAAAAAATAACATTTGAAGAGATTCCACAACCTAATATTAAAAATCATGCCATAATATAATTTTATTACTTTTCTGTTTATTATTTGATTTAATTTTATTATAAACTCTTTACCAAAATGAAGTTTAAAAATGCACTCACTTATTTATATCACATTTGTGACATACAATCTTGTAAGATTTTTCAGTCAGAAAATAGCAAATGCTATTAAAAGTTGCAATTGAGTCTAAGATTCTATACCCCTTTTGGAAATTATTAAATGAAATATCACTTCTAATCTTTCCTTGCTTTCCCTGTGTATGTGTATCTATATTTACATTTTCAGATAATACATTGAGCCATAAGTACATGTAGTCATAAACTTGCCCAGCCACATAAAATGACAGCATGCTGTTCAGATCCTCAGCAATATGGAGAACATATAGGATTGGCCAAAAAGTAAATACATGAACTAACACTTTAGGAAGGGCACTAAACTTACTGTAGTTTAGAAAAGGAAAGGATTACCACAGAGAAAAGGAAAGGTAAAGGTAAAGGTAAAGGTAAGGAACATATTTAAAGATGCCAGTTCTTTTTCCTCTGAAATAGTTCTCTTCCAATATTGTAGAGATAGCTCTAAACAACATCATGCATCCTATGAAGAAGCACAGTATTGTAACAAAGAGTGGATGTGCTCATCAGGAAAATCAAAAGGATGCTTGATGGGTAATATAAGAATCACATGATCTGAATAACTGAAGTTCCTTGTGTGAATACCCATGTCTTATTGTGTCTGGCCCCTTTCTGTAAAATCAGATAAAATGTCTTTTTTTTGTTAATATGGGTCTGAAAAATACCCATATTATATTAATAATAAAATTCCCATATTATATTAATAATAGGACAACTTGTGGCTCTCTGTGCTGCAGCAAGTTGTGCGGCCCAACAAGGTTGTGTTTGTAGACACAAACATTCTCACTTAAAATGTGATGACTATATTATGTGTCTTGCATAAGAGTTTAGTTTGGATTGGCTTTAACTGCGCTTGGCTGAGTTGAACTGACCACCCTTTAGCAGTTGAAGTGCATTAAGTACTCTCCAAAAGTGAATCTTCTAATTTTGTCAGAAAGAATCTGGTTTGTAGTATGAAACACTTGTCATGTAGGTTTCATGAAATGGAATTGTCTTAAGAATTTATCTCTCAAAGTTAATTTTAGCATCAAGCAGAAGCTGTGAACTTCAAAAGCAGTTCAGTTCATATGCACATGTATATTTTCTTCATTTTCCCCCCCTTTGTGCTCTGTGAAAATATTTAAAATATTTTTGAATAGTGTAACAATTCTCACAGGCATATACAAATTTCCATGTAAAAATATGAACCAATATTTTTTCAAACATATAGATAAATTCTCTGTGCCAAACATTAAAAAAAAAATTATTGTTTTCATTAAATAAATATATCTTTTTTTAATAATTTTTGCTTCAAATCACATCTGGAATTGCAGGAAATTATAAATTATATAGAACCATAACAAGGACTAGAAAGACATTTTATGGTATGGTGACAAGTATAAATAAATAAAAAAAATCATAGGTTTAAAAACAATCAACTTGACCAAAGTGTGAAACATGGGTTCTGGAATAAAAGTCAAACCAAAGAAAACAAACAAACAAAATAGCAAAAAACAAACAAACAAACAAAAAAAAACTAACTCAAAAAAATTCCCAAACCAAAAGAAACCTTATTCACTTCCAATGTAATAATTGTGTGGGTTTCAAAAGCACTTAAAAACCCTCGTTCACGACTTGTATCTACAGTGAGATCCAAGACTCCCTCCTCTTCTTTCCCCTGCCTTCCACTCCTGCTCTCTTTCCCTTCCCTTTTCCTCCCTTTTTTCACTATATGCGTGTTCTGCACCAGTTCATCAATACAGTATTTGAGAACCTTTGTGAGACCTTTTCAAAACCAAGTGCTTATTTAATAATTATTTTAGGCATAAAGATATAGAAGGAAAACTTAAAAAAAAGAATGGTTCAAAATAATTAACAATGGGAGAAACTTTGCTTACTATGTAAATTGTACTAAAATTAGTTGCTGCAAACACTTTCAATACGAATAACTACTGAAAAAACAGTTTAAGGAAAGAAGAATGTGAGATGCAGACTGTAGCTTGTAACACAACATGTGCTATGTAAATCATATACCGCTTCAGGTAATTACTCCCATATTATTAAACTTAAATTGTGGTTTATCTCAAGCTTTACCCTGACATATGATATTCCAAATGATATGGAGGCTAAATACTGTATTAAAGATGTATGAGGGTAATATGTTTCAACTAAATGATTAATTGAAAAACTGGAGCTTGCTAATTCTTTCCAATAGAGAGAGAAGTTGATGATGTAGCCTGGTGTAACAAAAGAATTTACAGTCTCCATGGTCAAGCTATTAATCTCTCCCTGTTGTTTTGGGGTTTGGTCCTTTTATTTTTACACAGAGATGATTGCAATTCAAACCATCCTTATACCTCTGTCTGCATGATACCAAAGTACCAATGGCCATCACAGACTTATGGATGGTTCACATAGTAAAATTCATGGACATCTAGAAGTATAAGCTACAGGAAAAAATGGATTTGAAGAGACATCAGAAGGACAGATTTTGTACACTTATGGCAATACTTCTTTAAACTGTTAAAGGATAGCTGATGTTAGGGAAATACGGCATCATCTTATTTTGATATTTGATTCTGTGATAGGTTAAAAAACAAATTGGGTTTGGCACATGAGGTTTTACTATCCTGACTAATTTATTCATATATAATGCCAATGTAATTTTCATATTATGTCTCCAAAACAGAAGATATTAATCCTACCCATCTAACTAGCTGCTCCTGACAATACTGCATCCCAACTCTGACTGTTACTTGGCCAAAAAAAACAATTTATACAACTCCAGGCAGAAGGAAATGAAATATTTCACTTGGGAGAAATTTTGTGAAATTTTGTGAAATTCACAAAATTTTGTGAATTTTGTGATTCAGGACTGAAATGTGGTGATAGTACTGTATTGGGTTTGCATTGCCAAGTTTTGGTAGCAGAGGGATACAGGGGTGGTTTCTGTGAGAAGATGACAGAAGCTTCCACGATGTCTAGCAAAGCCAGTCTCTGGTGGCCCCCAAGACAGATGTGACTCTGGTCAAGTCTGGACCAATTAGAAATTGTGGTAATGTCTCTGTGATAACATGTTTAAGAAGGGAAAAAAAAAAAGTTACCGTGCAGATGTAATTGCAGCCAGAGAAAAGCAGGGTGAGAATATGTGAGAGGAACAACTCTGCAGACACCAAGGTCAGTGGAGAAGGAGTGGGAGGAAGTTCTTCAGGTGCTGGAGCTGAGATTTCTCTGCAGCCAGTGGTCCAGATGATGGTGAAGCAGCTGTGCCCCTGCAGCCCTTGGAGGATCACAGGGATGGAGAGATTCACCTGCAGTCCCTGGAGAAAGCAGACACCAGAGTAGGTAGACACCTAAGGGGAGGCTGTGAACTCCTGGGAGCTCCATGGAGACAGAAGCCCACACTGGAGCAGCCTGTCCTTGAAGAACTGCACTCCTTGGAAAAGTGGCCCACACTGCAGCAGTTTGGGGAGAACTGTTGCCTGTGGGATGGACTCATGTTGTAGCAGTTCTCAGAGATCTGTTGTTCATGAGATGGATTCATGTTGTAGAAGTTCATGGAGAACTGTCTCCAACGGGAGGGACCTTATGGTGCAGCAGGGAAAGGACACCTCTTCCTGAGCAGTGGGAGGAACAATGAGTGATGAACTGACCATAACTCCCATTACCTGGTGTAATTCTGGCACCTCTAGGGGAAAATGCAGAGCTGGGAAGGAGAGAGAAGTGATGGGAAGGGGTTTTTAAGGCCTTATTTTACTTCTCATTATTCTTCTCTGACGTTGTTAGTAATAAATTCAATTAATATTTCTAATTCGAGCCTGTTTTGCCCATGATAATATTTGGTCAGGGATCTCTCTCTGTCCTTAACTCATGAACCCTGAGTTATGTTTGCTCTCCTTTGTCCAGCTGTGGAGAGGAACGAGAGATTGGCTTTGACAGGTGCCTGGCATCCAGACAGTGTCAACCCACTACAATTCCATATTCCCAGAGGTTTTTAAGTTCAACAGCACATTATACTGTGTTTTAGGAATGAGAAGTTTCTTCCAATCACCAGTTTGGCCAGAATTATTCTGTCTCTAAACTTCCCTATGGGAACAAACCCAAATCCTTTTCTGTTTGTTCCTGTTTTCTGAAAACCAATACATACACAGATACTACAAAAACAATCAAATGCTAACCTTAATTGCTGTGAAGCTCTGTGAAATTATTTGTATAGTGAAGCTCATCTTGTTGTGCCACTTAGCTTTGTGCATTAATGCTGGTTGTTCTATTTTTTCCATCGCAAAAGTAATTTGATGTTGGTTTTTTTTGCTTTTTTTGATTGCTTTTTAATCTATATTTGTCATTAATGTGGTCAGTGTTTTACTTCACAGCTTTATTATGGTTTTATCCAATCCCCAGCCTCAGGATAACAACAGAAGTATTTACAATAAAGAAAAAGATATTTTATAAATTTAAGGGAGGACACCTCAGCAGAAGCATAGAAAAAAGACAGAAGACCCAGACTGAAGCGCTTGGACATTGGGGTTTATTCTTGTCACACTTCTCTGTTAAAATTTATTGATTAAGACCATTTTTGAGGAGGTATGAAATTCCCAAGAAGCTGACTAGTAGTTTCATTAGCAATACAGTCAGTGGTATGACAAAAAAGACAATTATATTTATGGGCCAAAATCCATACAGACAATAATTACCTTTAAAACATATTATACCATTCAGAGTCAGTGTTCAATGTGATTCATATTTATGAAGGTACGAAGAGACAGGTTAAACAGATCCTGTATTAGATCAATTTATACATTTGGAAAAAAAAAGCCCAGGTGACTTCCTAGGTTCACAAGCTTGTAGTCTGCTTTGAAATAGAAACATTGACTTTTGAATGGACATAAACATTTAGGATAGTTGCTCCAAGTGTAACATGCTGCTTTTCTACAGAACTTTTCTTCTATTTTTGTAGAAGGAATGATAGGCAGTTATAAGGGAGGGGATGACAGTAAAACAGATGAAAGACATATTAAGTTTATATACAAGAGAGAAACAGGCAGAAACTGGCTCTGCTTGCAGTTCTGCTGGGTTGAGACAAAATAAAGAGAAATTCCTATACCCTGAGTCCATGACTGAAGGTACTCAATAGATTTGTGCAGTTGGAAAGGAGCTTTGAAGCTGTCCCTTAAAAATTTGGATTGTGAGATCTTGGTAGTAGTCTTGCAAAAAAATTGCCCACTTAGGGCTAATTATTTGGTTTATGCTTTATCACGGGTCTGTTTGAGCTGACTTCAGTATATTGTAGTTGGCCAGCTTAACATATGTAGCTGTCCCTGAAGGGAATCCATTTTACTCTGGGGGTCTGCCATTTGAAAAACAGTAGAGGAAACCTTAAAAAATATTTTTCAAGGCATGAATGTCATTTCTTTACTAATTTTAGCCTTTGTTTTAGGTTATGGTGATATGTGATTATTAGCAGCTTGCTATCACTGGTGTTTTGCTTTTTGTATTAAGTTTCCATATATTTCTTTCAGAGGTCATTCAAATATACAATCTGGAAAATAGTTTGGTGGTGCAAACCACCACCACAAAAATTTTTTTTTTTACTCAGATGAGCTGGGTATTTCAAGGAAATCTTTAATGGTCTGGCTGTATATCACAGAGTTTTTTATGTGTTTTTCAGGTGTTTACTGACTTTTCTGATCTGTGAGATATGTAGCAGTTTGTAGTAGCAACTTTGGAGTTTATCATCTTACACTGACTGGTGTCTGAATTAATAGCAAGGAAGCTGCAGCTGGGGTTGATGCAGGAGCATGTCAGAACTGAAAGATGGAGAGATGGTAGATATGGAATTTGTGATAAAAATTGGCAAGTCAAGGTTAACACAGATGTTACTCTTGTCATCTATGTACGTTAGCTACACTAAAATATAGTTGTTTAGATTAAGTTCCTTTAAATAGCTAATGAAACTCTACACCTATTGTGAACTACTTATTTGCACTATCTTGACAGTATTAGCTGTGCACTCTGTGGTAAGTATCATTTATTTAAGGTAATTTTTCCTGTGGATAAGAACATAGTAGATGTTGGACAGTTTCTCACTGTTCAAATTGGAATTCCAAGCTCTTGCTCTTAGCTGTTGCTGTGTTACTTATAGGATGGGCCAAATTAATAATCACACTAGTTTTTCTTCTACTCAAAGAAATGGGACTTTTACCTCTCATGTAATAAAGCTATACTTTGACTTTTCATAAATTTCCAGTTCTCCATTTGATACAGTTCTGGCATGGGAACATTTCAAGCTATCAAGAATTGTGCATCCAATGTGGAAATTGTTTGCACCTCTTTCACAATGTAAATAATTTCACCAAAACCAGAGTCACAAATTGTCTTCCCAAAGTTAAACATGTGCTTTGTCAGTCAGATCTGAAACCAATACAAAGGTTTAAAATATCACTAGCAGCAACAGGACTTTGCTGAATAATTTCATGGAATAGAACAGAATATTATTTGGGATAATATTAATAAGTTCTTTTACCTAGAGTCAACACTCTCCCATTAAAGTGGACACCAATGTCTCAGGGTTTAGAAATCTCACAGTTGCAGCCATAATAATGACAACTACATCTAAGGTTGCTTCATTTCTTTCCTTATATTAGTGACTTCTACATCTGCTGGTTCTGTAGCTTATACTCATCACACATTTAGAGAACAAATGTAAAGAAGTAGGGTAACCATGATACAATTATGAAAAATATTAGGAAAAAAATAAATGAACTATATTTATTTATTTACATATATCTCAGTGAGAGAGCAAAAGAGAATAACGTATTTGTAGAATGCCAACAGAGTGTAGATGACAAAGCAGTTGCATGGATACGTAATCACTATTCAGAGTAAGAATGGATGTCAAAAACACTATTAGTACTAATAGTTTTGTAACTGGCCACCTATAGAAAACTCTTTCACCTTCAGGTTAAATAGGTCAAAGTAATTCTAGATCGCAGGCTGTAATAAACTGTCTATTTTACATCAACTAATATCTGTCCTGTATTAGGAGCTGTTATACCATTGAAGGATTTGTCCTTTGAATAAAACATTAAATCAAAGTATTTTCTGCTCTGTAGGCATTATGGATAACATGACATGACTAATACGAGAGTAATAATGATTTGAAATCTCTAAAGACTACTGACTTGATGTTTATCAAGTATACATAGCGGATAATGAAAACAGCTTATAAAGACTTGAGGATCAAAAATACACAAAAAGGCAGGGGGACCTCTTAGGGATATGTATCCCACTCTATTTCAAACACAGACTCAAACTGCAGTGAAGCTTTGGGCTAAACCAGAGTATTTCTAAGCAACTAAGTGACTTTTTATACTCCTTGTATTTTATTGGCTTAAAAATGATATTTTTTATCACGAGTTAAGTATTTCTATCTAGCAGAAGGAGGTGAAAAAAAATGTTGAAAACAGATTTTAGAAACAGAAAAAGAGATTAAATCAGTAATTTTTCTCGCCAATCTAGCACGTAAAGAGAAAATGAATGATTTTGCTTTGTTTCCCTTTCATTTGGAATGCTCTGTGTATTCATATATGTTCCAAAGCTGTAGTACATTGTGCATATTTTCTTTTTTCAAAATTAAATATTTAAATTGCAAATGAAGTTATGTGTATTGACTATTATGATTCTGTGAAATGCTGTGGAAATTTCAGTAGGATTGTATATGGTTATAAAAATGGACCCCATAAATAAAGTTGCTACTTACCAGTTTTTAATGGGGAACTCATTTCAATCTTAAACCCTAATTCATTTTCAGACATGATAGAGTTTGTGACACAGCTTGAAGTCATTTACATCAGTGGATCAGGGGACTACATCATTTAAGTGGATCAACTGGTTGTTCAAGCAGACTTCCTTGAGCTAATCAATAAAGACACTGCCTCTCTGAACTAGCCAGACCAGAGGTTCTTGATCATCTAGTCCAGCCCCCCCGCTCCCAAATGACTTTTGAATATGTCCAAGGTTGGAGGATCTACCACCTCACTGAGTAACCTGTTCTAGTGCTCCATTACCCTTACAGTAAAAAAACGTTTCCTACTGGTCAGATAGAACCTTCTGTACTTCAGTTTATGCCCATTGCCTCTGGTCCTGTCACTGGACATCAGGGAAAAGAGCCTGTCTCCAAGCATTTTGAACCCTTCTTTCAAGTGTTTATGTACACTAATAAGATCATCCATGAGCCTTCTTTTCTCTAGGCTAAACAAACCCAGTCTTTCCAGTCTTTTCTTACAGAAGGAAAAGGAAACCCCCTTCATCATCTTCATGGCCCTTTTATTCTCAGTCTATCCATGTCTCTGGCACTGAGGAGCCCAGAGCTGGCCATAGTCCTTCAGCTGAGGCCTGCCTAATGCTGAGCAGAGGGGAAGGATTATTTCTCTCTGCTGGCTAAGCTTTGCCTAGTGCTGCCCAGGGCATCATTGACCTCCTCTGCAGCAGAGGTTTGTTGTTGGCTCATGTCCAACTCAGCATCGACCAGGAAACTCAGGCATTTTCTGCCAAACTTCTTCCCAACTGGGTGGCAGCCAGCACATGTTGGTGCCTGGGGGTGTTCCTCTTCTCGCGTTTCTCTTCCTTGAACTTCAGATGGATCCTGTCAGCGCATTTCTCCAGCCTGTTGAGGTCCCTCTGAGGTATCAACCACTCCTCCTGGTTATGTGTCACCTGCAAAGTTGCTGAGGGTACAGTCTGCCCCATCATACAAACGACTAATAAAGTATTAAAGTAAGTAATACTTTAATGTTTAATAAGTATTAAACAGGACCGAACCCAGTAGAGACTTCTGCAGCTACACTACCAGTTTCTGGCCTCTAACTAGACTTTTTGAAGCCTTAAACCACCCTCTGGGCCTGGTCATTCAGACAGTTTTCAATAAGTGTTCAAACTATGCATATATACATCAAGTATGAAAGAAATATTTTCTAGAAATATTCCCCTCTTTCCCAAAGTCTTTAAATTGGATGATAAAACAAGACTTTGTAATTAGCAGGTCAGTAGAGAAAAAAATACATGATTGCCTGGCAACCTTTGTGTATTGAATAATTAGAAAATGAAATGAGAAATCGTAGGAACAGAGATATTCTACTGGTGTAATAGTCATATTTATCTAGTGCAGTAAGAAGAGACTGATAGGAAGACATCTCATAACTTTTTCCTTTCTGATAGATAAAAACATCTATCAAAAGAAAAAAAATTAGAGAGAACAGTGAAAAAATAAAATTCTTTTAAATATACAGTCTTCTTTTGCCAAGCTGGATTGCATCATCTGCAAACTCATTCCCACTGAATTTGTTTAGCCATGATTGGTTTCAATACAAATCATTAGCAAGACAGATTTAGAAGCACTTATCCAAATACTAGTGCTAGACAGCATATTCTAGGCTTATAAAGACAACAGCATGAATTCAAGACCATGGCTTTTCTAAGATGAACAGTGAGGAACAGATGTCAGGAACAGTAAATGCTACGTGACTGTGGAGAGGATCTGCCACTGGTTGAAAACAATAAAAATGTACAGCGTAAGTCTCCCACAGAAACCTTGATATATCAGATGTAACTGTGAAACAGAAAAGCAAGAAAATGTCTAATGAAAATATATAAAAACAATGGAGGAAAACAAAAAAAGGATCAAAGCCCATATCTTTAGGTCATGTGGTTTAACCCCAGCTTGCAAATAAGTGGCATGCAGGTGCTCATTCACTCCTGGGGTGGGATGGGGGAGACATTTGGAAGAGCAAAAGCAATAACTTGTGGACTGAGATAAAGGCAGTTTCATAGGTAAAGCAAAAGCTGTATGCACAAGTGAAGGAAAACAAGGAGTTAATTCACCACTTCCTATGGACAGACAGGTATTCAGCCATCCCTAGGAAAGCAAGGTTCCATCATACATAATGGCGGCTTGGGAAGAAAAGCACCAACCCCTATGAACATCCTCCCTTTTCTCTTTTCTCCCCCAGAGTCCTATGCTGACCATGAGGCCATTTGGTGTGGAGTATCACTTCAGACCAGCAGTCCTAGCTGTGTCCCTTCCCAACCTCTTGTGCACTTTCTGCCTCCTTTTTGTTGGGGTGGCATGGGGAGCAGAAAAGACTGTGCAAGAACAGCTCAACAGTTAGGGAAACAGTCCTGTGCTTTCAACATTGTTTCCAGCACAAATCCAAAACACAGCACCATACGAGCTACTGAGAAGAAAATTAATTATGCCTTTATTAGAAATGGGAGCATGTTCACTGTACACCAAATTAGTGCTTTAATTTCCTCAGAAAATAATACAGTTTCTACACATTGAAACTACTCTTCAGAATAAACCATCAAATGATGAATGAAAATCATGTGGCTGCCTGCGCCAAAACTGTGCTGATTTGAGCTAGTTTTTCACAGATTTTATATCCAGGGCTTATGAAGAACAAAAGCACAGAGTAGCATATGTCCTCAGTAATTACTTTAAAACAAACATAGTGGGATGCTTCAGACTAATTCTTGGTGATAGCAGATTTATTTTGGATTTTCTTCATTCCTGCTTTCTATTTTTTATTTTTTTTTCTATTCACATTATAAAAACCTATAATGTGCTAGTGGAACTAATAGTAGAGAATGACTTGAGAACCTATTTGATATCTTTATTTCCAATCATTCTTGCAATATGGCTTCTAGTAATCCAAGTCTTTCTTCTGTTTTTCATTTTAAAACACATTCCTAGATGTAAAGAGACACCTGGGATCTGTCAACATTTTTTGCATAACTAGAAGTAGTGTAATATGATCTTGCACCAAATCTAAATCTGTATGTTTTATCTTGCAAATATTAATGTCAGAAGTGTTTTGCATTCTACTAGTCCATAGGTTTTCCTCAGTTTTTTATTAACCTTATTTTTTTTGAGACCTTTATGTTTTGCTTTTACTGATATTTTTTCCTCCTTCAGTGGCCATTTTCTTCCCAGAGATCTTGCCTTTTTTTTCCAGATTCAATAAGACTTAGTTGAGACAATAGTAATGTTCTCTGGATGAAATATGCAATTTCTTTTTTTTCCAGGTGAGGTGTAGTTTTTTCTGTGACGAAGAAAGAAAATTATGTTGTAGTGATTTAACCTGAACATATTTTAGATATAATTTCAGAAAGATGGAGGGTTTTTTTAAGAATGGGACATCATTTTTTCAGACCAACAGATTCAAAGTTGAAACTGAGGCACTGAGGCAGTGAAAACAGTATTTTAACTCCTGAAATATCAAGCTGATGCAGCAGATTATCACAAACATACAGTAACATATGTTATTTTATTTTAGGGATATGTAGATATATTTTGACTTCAGTTAAAATTTGAAACTACATAATCTACCATGAACTTGTCCCATCTTTTCCAATTGTTCAAGTCCTAATTCGATTGAATTCTAATGAATACTAAACAATCACAAGTAATACAGCAGAAATAAGGGTTTTAAATAACATGTGCATTTTTGAAAATTGAAGACATTAAGTAATATGAGAAACAGATAGCAAATTACAGGTTTTAAAGCAGGGATCATTATGTAATGTATCAAGTCCAATTATTCATTCTCAAACTGTAAAGAAGAAAAATGAAAAAAAATGCTTTTATGTACTAAATGGACTGTACAGTGTTACTGTTCTTCGTGTTTAAGTCAGACTCAAATGACAATTAAACCACAATTCACAGTGACTAAGTGTTAAAAGAAGCAGAAAAGATGGATTCAATGCAAATGTTAAAAGCAAGAAAAATACAAAGCTAACATCAGTTTTATTTACGTACTTCTTGAATCTTGTGGACTATCTTTCATTTTAGATTTACTCTAAGTGATTGTTTCTGGCATAATGATTTATGGATGGTTTGCTAAGTTTGAAGCCAAATTTGAAAAGCTAAAATTTCATAAGAAACCCTTATTTCAGCTTTTGAGTGTTCAAACTTAAAGGGGACTGTTAGTGATTGTAAACTGCTCATAATATTATTCAGTTCATGTGTGACAAGTAAAACTAAACTGCAATATCTCATCATAATGCTGTTCTGTAATCCATGGTGAATGAAATGGAGAGGGATTACTATAGAATCAAGAATCATTTAGGCTGGAAAAGACTTCTAAGGTCATTGAGTCATCTATATTGATAGAATGATATGTTACTGAAAATTGCATACCTGTTTAGCTTCATGAAATATTAACACATGGTTCTCTTTCAGAATGTAAAATTATTTAAATCATTGCAGAAATAATAAAATAAAATAATACCAATTATTCAAGAAGCAGTAGGACAGTAGAGCTTATCTACTTCTTTTACAAATTAATCTAAAAATAATTAATCTGTTCTCTACTATGCAGAAGAAAGTTTTGTTGTTTTTGCTTATTGGATTTTTAAAATTTGCGTAAATCCTGCCCAGTCATCAGCTGGGGTTATACATTGCACAGTCCCATTAGTATTACATAATGCATCTAGAACTTTCTGGTTGCCATTGTATTACCCAGGAGGTTAGGTGACTAAAGTCCACTTCCAAGTTACCAGTGCCAATTTCAGAAAAGACATTTACCTTTTTTTTAAGGAGAGAGAACCTTACTGAGACCAAAGAAAGGATTAAAGAACAACGGCAGATTTTTTTTTTTTTAATTACAAAGCATCAGCATCTTATTTTTCAATCCTACTTGGCATTTTCACTTGACAGACCTTGTATATCATTAAGCTGATAAACAATGTATGAAAAATACATTTTTTAATGTTGACAAAGGACTCCTAGACTGATCCCAACATTAAAACTTTACACTGAAATAATGTGAATTTTGTTTTCCACCTACACACAGTTATATTTTGTTTTGGGTTCCAAAACTGAAATGTGAGTGTAATCTGTGGAGCATGACTAAGATTTTGTATTCATTTTCCCCATGTTGCTAACTGCAACGGTTGCTGTGTTTGAACTAAACCTTATTTTTCATTTTTTTCCTTATAAGTGAAACTGGGACCAGTGTCCATTTTATGGATTATAATTCATGTTGAAAAACCTACCAGAAGGGCTGTACATGTCAGCAGATAGTCTGCCTTTGTTTCTATGTGCAGCAAATAATACTGAAAATTGTAGAGCTGCTGAATACTAATCTAAAGAATGAAGAAAAACAGAACAAGTGCAAACCCAAAGGCTTTCTCCTCTTTATGTAACACACTAGAAGAGCAGTAAACATGTTTGCTGCCATAAATATACAATATTGTTATTATAATCTTAGTACATAGTAATTAAAGATAATCAGAAGATTTAGTACAATTCAAACAGGAATGAACACTGGGCTGAATGGAGATTGTATTTCTTGCAACCAAGTTATAAACTGATATATTCCAGTAGCAAAAAAGAAGAGGTGTATGTTGATTGCTGACAGAGTTTGAATAAAAGGTAGATAAAATAGTATAGACAAAGTGAGAAATCTGGACAGCTGCCTAAATTATAAGAAGATCCAACTGAACTAAAAATTAACTTTTTCTAGACTAATAGGAAATCTAATATCAAATTATATTATCTCATCTGTATGTCCAGCCATCTTTTCCACTTGCCATTTTTAAACAGTATTTCATCTGTCCAGAATAAGACTTAATTTACAGAAACATCAAATTTTTCTCTCTTTCAGTCAGTCAAGCACTTGGATAAATTACAGTCAAGATAATGAGAGGTCCACAGCTTACTCAAGTCTCTAATGAATCAGGGCATGATTTACCTCATCTGACTTTAGACACCTACAAAGCATTTATTCGTCTGACCTACTTTAAGCAAGTACTTTGGAAAGAGATAAACCCCTCCTTTGACATATTCTTTTCCCCAATTAAACTACAGAAGTTTATTTCCAATCAGTCTATGAAGGATATACCTCACTCAGACATAGAAATTCACATTATAGACTTTGCATTTGGCCATGTGAATCCCAGCCAGGTGTCCGATCCTGTTTTAGTTAATGGAATCCTTGAGTCTGCCAAATTATGAGCAAGTATTTGACCTAAGTGACCTATTGCACAGAACTTAGAAAAACAAAATCTGTATTTTTCAGAAAAGTATCTTTGACTCAGCTAGATTTAATGTTTCACTGTACCTATTTTTAGTGAAGAATTTAATTTTTTTGAATTCTGGTAAGAAGAGTATTTGTCAAGTTAAGGGCTTGATATGAAACAAATCTCATGGAATATTAAGTGGGGGACTGTGATTTAACATTAAAAAACAAAAAGACTAATGATGAAACTTGACTAAACAATATAAAATTATGTAAATACTATCTAAAAAATTCCCCAACCAAACAAAACCCATTGAAGTGTCATGGATATTGTCTTGCACTCTACTACAAAATCTGGTTTATTTTAAAAGGTATTTCATTATACTAAATAAATAACTGTTGCTACTACATATTCTGGACTCAATGAATGTGAGAAAACAAATTGCTGAAGCCACAGGCTCAGATTTAAAGACTCATTGAGAGTTAATTAGCAAAATGTAGAAAGCCTGGAAGCCCAAGGCAATAGAGAACACAAATTACATTGGGTCAGGATAAAACAGCTGAACTTCATTTCATGGGGACAACATGAGAAATGTGTGGGACTCTGTCTAGAACCAAAGCTAGAGGAGAACGTATGCAGATGGTCTGTTTTGAAGGTGTGGATATTATTTTGTGAAGCAAGCCAGAATGCATTTTCCAGCTTAAGGCACTTTGTAAAGCAGAGGTGGAAAGTAGTATTGGAGTAGCCATAAGTGCACTTTCCCTCCAGACTGATAACAGGATTAATGTCTCTAATGAGGATTGATCACATTTCCCAGGACTTGTAAAATTGCAATTGTAATTGTCACAAGGGTTAGAGAAAACTCATTTTCGCTTGGCAGGCTCTTCTTCAGTGAGGAAATGTCACTGCTTCCACTCTAGTTAAGTAAAGATTTCGTCTTCTCATTTTTCACAAGTTTCTACTTTTAAGCTACTTAGAGAAGAAATTCTTCACATTTTCTTAATATTTTTGTACATCAAGCATTGACACTCTTCCTTTAAATGATTTACTGTCTAAATATGCAGTAACTTAGATTACTCTAGGAAGTCAAAAATCCAGATTTTTTTCAGCAATTGAAAAAGTACATAAGAATGGCTAAAAAAGAAACAGTTAAAAAGAAGGATTAAGTCTGAGAAAATGAATCAAAATTAATTACTTATACCATAAGAGCCATATTAGTGTCACTAAACTTGATGTATCATCAGACAGCAACATCATTCTCCACAAATCAGACAACTCCTCAATAAAAATAAAAGTAAAAATTTTATAGGATTTGATGAATTCCGATGATAAGAGACTGTTATAAAAAGACTGCTACAGTCAGGACTGGGAGGAAACACAGAAAAGTAATAATACTTATCTGTGCTAGGAAAGCTCTCTTTTTAAAAGATGAATCCCAAAAAAAAGCTTAAGTTTTTTACTTCTTTATCAATATATGAAAATGTAATACATACAGTTTCACAAACCAAAAACTTCAGGAGTGATATATAGTCTCTTATTTAGTATCTGTTTGAAAAAATAAAAATACTTTTCCTCTCTTATTTTTCTATGTCCCTTGTGGTTTCCTGTTCTTTATGAGCCAGAAAATCTTGGTTTGAGTAATATTCAACAGGCCACCTACGGCAGCTTTTGCTCAAAACACTGCCATTGAACAGGTTCAGTGCTCATATGAAACATGGACTTAATTCAGTTTCTTGAGTGGTGACAGGGCAGGTTCTGAAAGAGAGGAACTGCAGGGAATTTGTTTGGCAGAGGTAAAATATCATGGTTGAAAAGAACAACGGAGTTTGAGGAACTACAAGGGTAAAGGGAGCTGAGAGGGGTCTCTGAGGGATCTGAAAGACTCAGCAGCAGTTTCAAAGGCTGGAAGGGTTAGGGGGCAGTTGTGAGAGAGTAACTGAGGGCAGTAAGGAAAAATTTGGAGGATAAGGGTGGAAGCTGATGATGGTGTATAATTTTTTTCTGACTGTTACAAAAAGTGTTAGTGCTTTGATTTTATTTCTTTATTTTTCAATTATAAGTATTTTTAGAGTAGTTAATTAAACTATTTGGGCCATGATCCAGAAACATGCTTAGGGTCACAAATTAGCCAGGCTCTTAGGCATACGAAGAACCTCAACCATGTGTGAATATTCAAGTGCTTATGGCTTTATATACTTAAGTCCAGTGATAGAATATATTTTAAGTGATGTAAACAAACTATTAATGTCTATTTTTATCTTCAAAGGAAACCTACTGTCTCTAGCTATAGCTCCAGGCCAATTCAATTATGTCTCATAGGAAGCATGGTTTAGTCTGATTGCCAGAACTAGATCTCAAACCTCTCCAACAAGTTGCAGTATCAGATGTGGAAGAAACTTGCCTTTCCCATGTTTCCTTTGTTCTCAGGATAATGAACAGCATTTTTCTGTGAGTGTTAACAGCTAGAGACAACATCTCACTGCACTGACCTGTCCTGCTGAATGTGGAATGTCTCCCTACATATTTCAAAGTCTCTTTACTTAGAGGAGAAAATGTTCCACACTGCATAGTACCTGTACAGCATTATAAACCCACTGGCAAGTATAGTCATGTTATTGTTATCACTATCACATTTTAACAGCTTCTGAAGCCTTCATTATTTTTCCATACATCTATATGCAGCCAGTCATTTGGTTCAGCTGCTTACTTGATAAAAAATCAGCACTGAAAAGCATGCTTTTGTGTCTCTGCTTTCAAAGGTGTTGCTTAAACATAGCACAGAGGTGGCTGCTGGGCTTAGCAAAGGTAGGAAGAATTAAAAACACCATCTGCACGCCCATCAGTGTGTTCCATAAACATAAAAATATGTCATGAATGAAGATGGGTGAGAGAATGTTCAGATCCTGAAGAAAGAAAGATAAATAGGTCATAGTTTAAATACATTCATTGGAGTGAGGAAATAACTGGAAATTTCATCTAGCTGTAAAAGAATGCAGATACAGGCGACACATGTTCCATGGAAAATAATTACCATATTAAAAAACCCAAACAACAAAACTAAAAAAGGCCAATATATAAAATTATTGCATGTCCATGTAAAAATTTTAGATTTGAATACAAAATCTCTGGGGAAGAAAACAATGAATATGCTGCATAGGAACATGAACTCAAGAACTGAGGGGTTTGGACTACTTGGGGTTGGTTGGTTGGTTGGTTGATTTCTTGGGCTTTTTTGTTTTTGTTTGTTTATTTTTTGTTTTGATTTTGGTTTTGTTTATTTTCACAAAGGTAGGCTTGGTTAAACATATAGAAAATACCAAAGCCTCAAACCTGTATCTAAATCCCAAAAAATATAGTTCTGTATTTCTAGGTATATTTAAACAATTTTGAGAACTAAGTAATAATGATTATGCCAGTTTAAAAGAAACTGCAGGAGCATATCGGTAACACATAAACCAATAAATTTAATTTTGTTATGATGAAAATCTTGAAGACGATTTTAAATGATCAGCCAGGGAAATATTTAGAATAAACACACTTTGATTAGCTCTGCATTTCAGTTCTGTGGAAAATGGTAATCTTCTAATCTTATTTGAAATCTGTAAATTTATCATTGGATTTCCAACAGTGAAATCTGGGAAATGGAAGGGCTGGGAGGAGGCATTAGGTAAAAATTCTTAGAGTCAGGAAATATTTTATAACAGACCTTAGAAGGGCTTCCAAATTCCAGTGGAAACCCACCCAGAGTGCTTCTTTTTATTTAATTTTTTTTTAATGCAGAGGTTCCTATCTTATGCCAATTTTCCAGTTATTGGCAGCTTAGCTAAAATTGAAAGTGCAAACTATTTCCTCTGCATAATGAAAGCATTTTTTCCTGAAACATAAGAATGTGAAACAGTGAGGTTGAACTTGGACCTGTTTATTCAACTTTTCTCCCATAACCTAAAATATAAAAGTCTGTTAATTCTTTAAAGAGCATAATGAAAGAATCCAGATATACTGAGCTGCAAGCTACAAAACATACTGTTTCATGATTTCTCATATTCTTTGCCATTTACTTCTGAAATTTGAAAATGAGAACAGTATACTTCAAGAATAAACATTTGCTTTAGACGAAGAGGGAGTAAGACAACTTCTAAGATTTATACTCATGCTTCATTTAGAGCACTGTAAATTAAGCCTGTAAAATAGTCAATGATATTGTTCAAATTTCATAAAGTGAAAATATAAGTCTTTCCAGAATTATGGAAAGCTCTTATACTTACATGCAAAATTCTGAAAACAAACTTGATTGTGATTTTGATCATCTCAATTCTGTGTATCTTCAGACACCAGAAAATCATGGCACCATGTAGGTTGAAAGGGTTCTCCAGAGGTCATGTCGTCCAATAACTGCTCAGAGCAGGTCTGCCTGAAGGAACTTGCTCAGATCCTTCTCCTGAATAACTGCAAGGGTGGAGGTTCCTGTGAAGCTTCTGTCTGTGACAAAGTGTACTTACAATAAAACTATTTTTCCATATATCAAATCAGTTTCCAAATGTTCTACTTGGGTTCATTGCCTTTCCTATCACTGAGCACCACTTAGAAGAATCCTTCTCTACATCCTCTCATCAGGGCTTAAGAAAGGAGTAACCTCTTTCCTTTACTTTTCTTCTTAAGGCTGAAGAAAATATTTTCCGTTGATCACTTCTTATATTTCACTCTCCCAACAATCTTGGCAGCCCTCTGTACAGGACTTGTTGGTCATTGCCTTAATAAGAGAAGTCCAAGCTGTTTGGCAAGGCCAGACTGGTGCGATATGGACTGGATAAATGTATGACAAGGCAGGTATGGTACTGGCCAGACAGCTGTTTATAGGGTGGCCATGAGCCATACTGTTCTGCTGGCAAACAGTGACTCATGAATCACATGAATGTGATTTTCATGAAAACTGTGCCAGCAACAGAAATGGGTTCTCATCTCTTTCTAGACGTGCCATAGTTCTGCCTATGTAGAAACTTCCTTGGAGTTAGGAAGGAGGCCTGCCTGTGTCAGGGGTAGGCACTGCAGCTATGCCTGTGGAGACAGATGGAGCTCTAGGTGTAAGGTAAAGGACCAGATGTCAACCTGGCTCAGAGTTGTATTTCTCTGTATAACCGAGATGGCCATTGACTCCTGATGTTTGTAGAGAGGACGCAGTGGCTTTCTGCAGCTGAGTATGGATGCATGCTCTGACAATAAGCAATGGATCACTGTTTTTGTGTGTCAAAGAACAGTATCCATGACAAAAGAAGGATCACTTAAGCTCTCTGCCAGGTTTCCAGAACAGTAGAACAGGTTTATCAGAGAAGCTGTAGTCTCCATCTCCCTTGAATCAGCAAGGGACTCAGCAACCTGTACCAGCTGACACTCTTGCACAAGGGTGACCACTTCAGAGATCCCTTGTATCATCTATTCTGTAGTTCTGTGATTCTATGTGGTTACCTTGGATATATCTCCCTGACAGAGAATTGGGTTTTTTTTCCATCTATGGTGAATAAACTTCTAATACTTCAATATTTGTATCATAGTGAGAGGCACAGGTCTTGCACATATTTATCATAATAGAGCTACAAAGGAATGCATTTCAGTGCAGGAATAAAGGCTTGAGGAAGAAACCAGAACTAGGATGCTGGTGCCATGGAATTAACAAGACCAAAAATTAGGCTCTTTCTATTTAGAGAATATAATTTTTTTAAAAAATGACTGTGTGAGTGCCTGTAGTTCATCTCTGTCTTTGCCTGAAATAGTGATGATATTGCAGGTATTTGATTCTATGTCACGATTATTGCATAGGTGAAAAAATAATGCAATCGAATTGATTCAATTATAGGAAAGAAGCCCTAATTATTTTACTGATCATCACAGAAGTTTATTGTAGAAACTTTGAATTTACTATTTGACAGATTGTTTTCTGCATGCTGTGATACAAGAGGAGTTCTGGCTATTTCAAAAATAGGACTTAAGTTCTGATTATGTCAAAAATGTGGACAGTTGTCATGGAGTTATCAGAACTAAAGGAGGAGTGCTAATCAGATCAGAAAAAAAACATTAATGTGAAAAGATTATGATTGGCTGATACAAAAATAGAACCTTCATATGACCATGAAACTGAAAACAGTGAAAGGTTAATACCTCAAGAATATGCTTGTTCCCTTCAGTTCTACAAATGATTACAGAACAGGAGGAACGTTAGTTTTCTATCCTCACAGAATATGGTAAATCAGTACCATGCAGACATTAGGTCTAATTTATTACAGCTGTGCAACTGAAGACAATAGGTAATAGCTAATAGTACTAAAAAAATGAAGTCCTATTATATATTCAGAAATGCATAGATTTTTGCTGAATGCAAGGCATTGCTAATAACTTTAACCTGATTATGTGATTAGGATACACACTGAGGAAGTAGCCAATTAAAGTAACCAGGCAGAAAAATTCATTATAAGGTATGTAAAAGGCAAATTCAATATATAAAAATTGCAGTTCATAATTTTTATAATAGTAGGTTTTCTTTTTGCATTTTGGTTATTGGATTTTCAGAGATAAGGGGATATAGTTCCCCATTTACAGGAAATATGGAGACATTTGATATTACCAAAAAGGAAAAGAACCATCCTTTTCAATGAAGAACAAAAAAAAAAAAAAAAAACAAACCACAAAGTGGAAACTTTTGCCTGTGCGGAGAGACTAAGACTGTATAAAGGTTTTTCATCCTGTTGATATAAAGGCAAATTGAAGTGTGGAAAAATATACATGGATCAAGTTGACTATGTTAGAAATTAATTCCATATTTTCCTGAAGTTCAGATGAATGACTAGTAACCTTCTGTAGGGACCAGAGAAGAGACATTTGTTTCTTATCATTAAGTAGAAGAGTCAGTGAATAAGAAGTACAAGGAACAAATGCACAATGATTATTTATCAGAAAATCGTAGTATATAGAATATTGATTTCAGAGCCACACAATCCCAGAATCACAGAAAAGCTGAAATTGTAAAGGACCTCCACAAGTCATCTGGTCCAACTCCCCAGCAACAGCAGGGTCAACTAGAGCTGGTTGTCTAGGACCATATCCAGAAGCTTTTGAATGCCTCCAAAGAGGGAGACTCCACACTTCCACACTTCTCTGTGACACCTGTGCCAGTGCTCAGTCACCCTCACAGTAAAAAAGGTGTCTTCAGATGATCAGAGAGAATCTCCTGTGTTTCAGGTGATGCCCATTGCCTCTGGTCCTATCACAGGGAACCCCTAAAACAAGCCTGGCTCCATCCTCCATAACCAGTCCCCCCATTTTCTTGAGAAATGAGTCCATGCTTATTTGGGCTTCCTTTGGTCATCTCTACTCTTTTTATATTTGATACCCCTTAAGAGGTTCTGTTCCATTTGGACTTCAACATTTCTAACTTTATCTCTGGATTCAACTCCACTAATCCTAGACAGAGCTTCCATGCACTCCAGCTGCCCTCTCACAAAAAAAGCAAATATCTCTCCTTTATTCCTTTTCTGTCCTTCTTAATGAGTCTGTATCACTTCATTGAAGCACTCCAGTCATGGGAACCATCCTGCAAAATCTCCAAGATCTCAACATAATCAAAGCCCTGCTTTGTTTATTCCACATGCTGCCTGCATTAGCATACAGGCACTTAGTGAACCATCCCACGGTGAGCTCCTGGAAAGGCTCGGAAAATTTCCTCAGAATGGTGCCTTTGAGGTGCTTCCTTGCTGATGTGCAAGTGTTTTCTTGTCATGTCAACCCACACCCTTTACTCACTGACCCTGTCCATAGGTCTCTTGCAGTGCTGCTAGTTGTTCTTACCTTCCCTCATCATTCTTAGTTTAAGTTGTTAACTCTTCCTACCCAGCTGCAGAAAGAAATCTCCATGCATAATATAGTCACAAATAAGGAGGCAGAATATTTGTAGTTAGAATACCTGATAGCTGGATGAAATATCATGAATCCAATGTGAGAAAGTGATGGTGTGATTTTTACAAACTTTCCTCTTACATACCACTATAGTTCCTGTAGCATATTTTAATTCAAATGAAGTATTTAAGACATATCTCAACTAATCCAATTGAATAACACAAATAAATCCTTTATCTGATATTCTTGCAGATATTATTTTCTGTAGATATGCTTCAGTTCTACAAGTTGTCTTTGAATCATGAAGCTGGGATCAAAGCTACTAAAATGGAACAATAACAAACCTGCCATTTTGTATCAGTTAATTTGCAAACTTTCCAGGATGTAACACAGACTGAGAGTAAGCTCATGTAATTCCAGCCGCTGCGCTAGACTTTTACTGGTCTTCAAGATAAAGTCCTCTTGCGAACATACAACAATTTAAAGGATTTTAAGGACAGCTTAAAAAAAAGAAACGAAAAAAAAAGAAGCAAACAAAAAGCATACCCTTACCCTATTTGGGTCTTTTTCTGGCTGCCACTTTCTAGTTAGTCCTAAGCAGCTTCAAATCTCTGCTAAATTCAGAACATATATAAAGCCTTCAGAACTCAGCTGTCTGCCTGTCCTCCTTTAAAATATGACAGAATAATAGTTTACAGCAATCTGGGTTGTGCAGAGGCTGTAGCCATTCAATTTCTAACAACCTTTGCAGGTCCCCAATCTCCCTCTGATTAATTACTGAATTAATGACTAAAAGTATCTCTTACTAAAGAAATTCAAAGTGTGTTCACCTCTACCTGACCAAAATATCATGTAGCAGCAAAAAGAAGATGGAAAGAGAAGCAGAGTCACAATTAACAGAAAAAAAGATTCTTGACAAACTATTAGTGTGGCTATCTTTGAATTCTCTGTGATCTTTTTCCCTTTCTCACACAGCTCAAAGACTATTTTCCAACCATACTGCCTAAAAAGGTATGTTCTTACATAACTTTGTACACAACTACTTACACCTTCTTCTTTCAGTGCCTACTCATGGAATGTCTTTGTTCCAAGCTCTCCAAATCAAAGCATTTCAGCCCAAACTGTGTCTCAAACCAAGAGTTTTTACAACAGCTCACCATTGATTCTCCCCTGCTCATAGAAGATGTTACAGTAAGCATCATGGGAATCAAACAAGCACACAGCAGTAGAGCACTGATCACCCAGGCCATAACAGTTCTGCCATTCAACACCAGCAAAACTTGAGAAATGCCACAACATGTGAGCGTTTAGACAAATGTCAAGCTGTTTTCCGAGAGTGAGCATGTAATTCTGAAATGGTGTTGAGGGCCATTTTCATGGGTACATAAACACTGAATCTGCCTAGCAAAGTCAGAGTCTCTTTAAACCTCCTGGGCTATGAGGCATTGATGTCTTTCAACCACTGAGACAATAGTCTTCAACCCTATCTGGGAGTGAAGTACAACTAATACTCTGAGTAATTAAAAAGGTGTCCTAATTGCTCTGTTTCACCATCAGACACAACCAGACAGAATCACCATACAAGGATAAACATTAGATTGTCTAAGATAATGAAACAGAGGAGAAAATGTTAATCACTTTAGTAGGCTACATTTTCAGACTTAAAAAACTCTGAGTTTTTACTCAGAGTAAGAAACACAGGTTTCTTCTTGCCTTCTTCCCATTCTAGAACTGACCACACACACTTCTTGTTACAATTAGTGGATCTCAACCTATAAATACCCTACACTTTTATTATTTGGTCATTGAAATCTCTCCTGTAGTATTGATACATTCAGTAGAGGAGTGTGATTCTGATATAGAAGTTGCAAACTTTGTCAATCCAATATTTTATCTCTTTTATTCTGCTAGAATATAATTAAATTTACAGTGTCTAAAAGCTATTCCTTAAAAAACCTTTCACTTTAAGTCCTGTGCTAGTACGAGAGTGTGTTTATTACAATAGCTTTAAAAAGAACAGCTGTGGGGTTTTGTTACTGAACAAGAGTGACCTTACCTTAAGAAGAGGATAATGTATTACAAGCAAGTTGAAGCATTCATATTTCAATGGCTAAAGGAACCAGATCCAAAATACAAGGGAAATTAAAAATAGCTTATGATATATGTGTACTGCTTCACTGCTGGTCACTATTTGTACAAATATGATATGATACAATACTCCATATGATTAAATCAAATCCACATAGGTCTAAAATCTACATAAATAGCTATACAAGACAGTTACTGAAAAAGGCTGTTTCCTTTAACACAGTTCTTTATTTCAGACTGGTTAAATCCATTGTAAGAAGCAGTACTTAGATAAGTTTTGTTTGTAAGTAATTTATATATGCAACCTGTTAGAAATAAAACTTTCTGATGATGCCCATAAAAGTGGAATTAGTAACAGATAGCACTACACTAATGTCTGAGATTTAATGTAGCTCCTTAATTGGCTACTACTACAGCAGCTGACATTCTGAAAACTCCAGAATTCATATTACTTTGGCAAAATTTCAACTCCATGAGCTCGTTATTTAGACTGTATATATAATCTGTATACTGATGTAAATCCAAAAGTCAAGGAACTCTTAGAAGTGCTTTTGAATAAGTATATTTTATCACAAACTTCTGTTTGTACTAAAGAGATAGTTTTATTATTTTGGGAATTTATATTGCCAACATTAATACAATGAAAATGTAATCTAATTGCAGTTTAACTCATGGATTATATTTCAAACAAAGAATAAAATTAATGCCAAATAATTTACATTGGTTTTTATTTCAATCTCTCCTTTCTAAATAATCTCTAAACAATTGCATTTGTTAATTTTTAATAGTTTGTGGTTAATTATTCACTTTCATAGATAGGTGAAAGCTATAAAAAGAACTTAAAACAAATTTTCAAACATTTTTCTCTTGTTAATGCAGTTAGTTTCTGGTATTATAGGTTAAGGACTGAGACATTATGAATTTATGAAAAGTCTTGGTGAGAAATTGTGGACATAAAATTATGTTTGGTAAAATATACTGATGTTTTATTCATCAATAATCACCAAGGAAAATGAAAAGTATAAATGTAAATATTACATTTTTCTGAAAAGCTCTGAAAAACTGACCAATTCAAATATAAACCTACACAGCACTGGCAGCAAGATGGGTGGGGTCTTAGGTAATGGAATAATTTCTTCCCAATTATTAACTTCTATGATGCCTCTTATCAAGACTTTGGTAGAGGTAGCAACAGATTACAGCCAAAATACAAATATGGCAAAGGCTTGGATTGAGGCCCAAATGAGACATAAAAATGTAGTATAAAAAAAAAATCACAAGTAGAAAAGTTGGGAAACTTGTGAGGAAATAGCAATCTATTAGTTGTGTTAGAAAACTTTGGAGGATGATGAATTGAGGTGGCCATATTAAGATGTAAGGCCTCTGGAATCAGCTCTTTATAAGCAGGGTTTAACTGAATGGAAAAATAAACCATGAATTCTGAACATGAAATCATGGAATAATCTAGTTTGGAAAAGACCCCTAAGATCACTGAGTACAGCTGTTAACTCAGCACCATCATGTTTACCACTAGACCATGTCTCTAACTGCCACATTCATAAATTATTTTAAACTTCCAGGGATGCTGCCTCCACATCTTTGTTGGGCAGACTGTTCCAATGCCCAACCACCCTTTTTCAGTGAATATTTTCTTTTCCAAATATCCAATCTAACCACCCCTAGCACAATTAAAAACCATTTTGTCTGGTCTTGTCACTTGCTACCTGGGAGAGAAGGCTGACCCCCGCCTGGCTACACCCTAAGGGATCTATTAATGAGATCCTGGGTTACTCTTGCCTTCTAGGGTGGTTTGTAAAAAATCCAAGTCTGCTTTCTACCTCTTCAGTGTTTTTATTTGTTTTTAATTACTCTTCCTTCTGACTTTACAGAGTGTAGTTAATATTATTGAGTGCCTCTACATACACCTCATTGCAGTAGTTACATGTAACTGACATAGCTATAAACACAAATTCTTAGAATTCAGATTATCATCTCTTAAACCACTGCTCAGAATTCAGATACCATTCCCCATGAATGATTAAAAAAGATGAAAAGAGACATGCTTTTAATCACTGTAACAAAAGATGTAGTATTGTTGATGCTTCAATCATATTGTCATGGGAAGTCATCTTAAAAAGACGGAGGAAAAAACCCTTTTACAATGTCACATGCTCAACAGATGTAAATATCAAACTGTACTTCAAGAGGCATAAAGAAAGAAATTAAAATCACAACATACTTATCATGTTTTTCAAGAATGGATTGAATAAGAATCCCAGGGGAAGGATTTTAGGATCTGTGGAAAATGATGGTTGTGCTTTAAATGACTGTGATGATTTGGACTGGTTTTCATTTCTGAAATAGGTTTTTGTGCATGTTGAAATTGAGAGAGACGTAGGGGCAGGGTGTGGAAAAAAGAAAGAAGAAGAGCAGAAGGGACTTCAGAACAGAAGGAATGGCAGCATATAAAGCATATAAAACTTCTACAGACTGGGTAGCACTCAGGTCCTTATGCCAATCCTAAAAGAGGAAAATGAAACTGCCCCTTGCTACCGAGGTACTGGGGTAAAAAAGAGACATAGCAAAAATAATTAAAATTGCTCCTTTGGAAAATATTCCACTGTTAAGAAATTACACCCTCTGTAATATCAAGGAAAGTGCATAGAGCATAAAAGAGGTAATTGCTTTACAGTGGTTTAATTAAAATGAATGTAGGTGAAGCCCTAATATGCAAGATACAGACCTGTCATCCAGCAATAATGTAATAACTTGTTATTTGTGCTATGTATGTTATCTACATCTGGGCATTTGATCCATGACAAACGCAAGGAAACATAACAAAACAAAGTATTGAAAGCTTGCCTTTGCCTTTGCTTGCCTTATGTCTCAAGCATACACAAATACAGTTATGCAACAATGTAGTTTCTTTACCACACTGTGGTGGCAATTTCATTGTGAAGCTGAGCCTTAAGGATTTTGCGAAATGTAAAACCTTCCCTGTGTTTCAAAATTTCAGGGTTTTGCCCCATCACCAGAAATGTAGACAAGATTACTGCCTCCCACTCCCACTTCCACGTCCATCCTCCCCGGCCCCCCCTCCTCCCCCCAAAGAGTAATGGAAAGAGATAGTTATCATAAAGATGAAATATATTTGCAAAAATATCAGAAATCATTTATCTTTCCTGATGATTGTAGCCCAAACTGGCTTTCTCAGTCAGCTCTGAGAAACTTCGTGCCCTGGTGTTGAGTACTTTTGTTCTTGGGTGCTATCTGGTCAGTTGCTTGTGTTGCACCAAATAGGATGGGTTCCCCAGAACTACGCATGCTTTTAAAGGCTTAAAATTCAAGTTTCTTCATTTCTTGCATTCATAAGATTCAGGTTATTCCTATTGGGTTTAATTTCTTTCCTAAGGATGCGATTTCTTCTACCTAAAAAAGAGTATTTTTGGAAGATGTTATCTCCTTGTAATTATATCGTGATTGCTGAAATTGGTTATCATGTCCCCATAGTGTCTTGTAGCAAGACCAGGAAACTACTCAGATACTATGTATTGATTTATTAAAAAAATATGGATAATGATCTAGTATCAATATCCAACTGAGACAGACAAAAACTCTCTAACAGTTTAAAGTTAGAACTTTACAGGTGATTACAGAGTCCTTTCATCTATACAAGCATTGAATACCCAAAATACAAATACATATTCATAACTTTGGTACATCCCAATCCCTGCTTCGTATGGCAATTAGCTCAAAAGTTATTAAGCATGCGTAGTTTATCCTTTGAAATGGGTCAGTGGTCCCTTTCATGCGGAGGGGTCCCAAAATGAGGAAGGAAATGAAGTCTTCCTCGTTCTGGCCTTTCTACCTTTTCAATGCAAATGTGACAAATGAACCCTTGGTAGAACTTCGACTCCTGTCTTCAATGGGTTTCAGAACGGAGGAGGCCTATAACTGTCTTATGTTCCTAAAAGCTATTTATCAGTTTCTATATTCTTTATTATAAACCCAGCTGACCAAACATTGTAATGACAAGGAATAAACTATTAGTTAACTACTAACTCTTAACTTCATCAAGGCCTACCCATCTATTTTAATTAGTTTCAATGAAGCTTATCTCTAACTAAAATCTTCTCTAAAATCTCCAAATTCTTTAAAGTTTATGTCTCAGTATAATAGCTACAGAATTCCAGTATTCCTGTTAAACAGCTTGTTTAATTAATTGAAATAAATTTTTTCTAATCTAAATTTTGTTACAATTTATGCTGACAACATTCTTTCTACACCACATCTTGGAAGATCTGGCTTCCAAAAGGTTATCTCATACCTTGAGGCTAGATCCACAGGAGCAACTAAGTTTTAAAATTCCAAAGCTTGAGTTTTAGACGTCCGGTTGCTTAAAGGTTCTCTTAAACCCAAATATTAGATCTCATAAGGAATGTAAGAATTTTAACGCAACTTCAGGCAAGCGCTCCCCTGCGTGTACTTCAAACGCCGAAACTAAGTAGTTAGGGTTTTTTATATTGTGCATGTTACACAGACAGAATCCAATGCATGGGATTTATTCAGTATGATGATTACAGATTTTATCTAAGCTAACCTAAAAAAAAAACAAAGTCTGAAAATAAATGTTGTAAATGCTCCTCCGTGAGTCCCTTCGGGGGGTCCCGGCTGGCTGTGGCACACACAGCTGCGGGGGAACCCTCTCCCGATCTCCGAGGGGCAGGAGGGCGCCTAAGGCTCTCACCTTCACGGGTGAGGCAGGAATACGACTGCGGTGGAAGAAAGGAGTGGACTTCGAATGGAGGGATCAGTCCAGGTTTATTAAGGCAGGGACCTCAAGCCCAGCACGACCTCGCTTCAAAGACCAAGCTCTGGGCTATCAGGTATCTTATAAAGGGGGAGGGAACAAAGATAGGGAGCCAATGGGGAAGCATGGGGCTATGGACATTGGGAAGATGGGTCTCTGGGGTGACCAATGGGGGTAACCTGTGGGAGGAACCCCAGTTCCTGAACCAGTCACTCGATGCCCTTAACAGAAGTTTCTAGGGGGAAGGGATGGGCTGCTGAGTGACGGACAGGACACCAGGGAGGGGTTGAGGGAGGAGGCAGGATGGGAAGAACCACTGACATAGGGGAGAACTGGGATAAACCAAGGTACAGAACAATTATAAAAGGGCATATTAAACACAACACAACAAATAAATATATCCAAGGAAAAAATTGTAGAAGTGGGATCCAAATAATCATTAGAACATGATAAAAAGAGGAATGGATTCAAAACCTTTCATTGAGTGTGCTTCTTTGCACAGCTTTGCTTTGTTTATAAAACTTCATCTTGACCCAGAAGTTTTCAGGTTTTGTTCTTCCATCTGTCTTTACCATCCCACTATTGAGGAAAAGAGCAAGCAGCTTGGAGGGTGCTTAGATTCTGGCCAGGGTGAGCACACCACAGTGATCATTAAAATAGTACTCAATGGTAAAGAACTAAGGCATGCATATATTCAATGTTAACTGCATATGAACTAGAAAAAAACAAAGCAAAACCAAAAAAACCCACAGGTCTGCATAAGAAATCCCTGTCAAAATCACTGGTAATGGCACATAAGGTACTACTGAAAATTAGATTATATTAGGCAACAGATAACTTCTGCAGGAAAGAAAAAGCCTTCTAGAGGATAATATAATATCACATGCACATTCTATTTGACTTTGAAGAGTTATGAGCAAGGACATGTTCTAAAAACAGTGGACAAATCAACTTATTTAATCATTTGAGAACTTTATTGATTAAGGCACAAAGTCAGATACCTCTGAAGAAAAGTGACCAATATATTTGTACAGGTCTGTCAGATGCAAGGCTCTTTGTTTGTATTTATCTCCTGCTCTTTCAGACTCATAAATGATTACCACCTGTGTACAGCCAAATCCACTGGTCACGTACTTGGATTAGCTAAACAAATATAATCTGAAAGAGATTTTTTCATTTAGCTGTTTGATGACATCAATGAATTCAAAATACATGAGAACACTCCTAAGGTATTTAAATCATGGTATTTTTCCTTTCAAAAGTTGTCTCCAGACAGTAATTAATCTCATCTTAAAATGACCATGTAAAATGAGTGGTTTAGAGAGCCCTCTAAAAATGTAGATATTCCTCTTTTGTGAATACAGAAGAGATTGTCAAAGAAGAAAAGGTCCTCCATCAGGTGGACAGACCACTGCCTAGAAACCCACCTCTTAGCTTTGATTGTTTGAAAACCTTAGTTATAACAGAGGTTTCTAAATGAGTTTCTGTGAACAGTCAGTTTGAGTTATGCTTTCAATATGACTCTTCTAACTTGCTCCCATACAGACAAAGAAATGCTTTTCTTACCACCAAGAGCAACAAGAGAAGGAAAGACATTGTGGAGAAGGCCAAGTCTGAAGCAAAAGGACTAAGAGTAAGTCTATTCCAGCTAGTTTTCCTGAAGCACTGCTGAACTGCTTTAGAAAGAATCTTTTAATGTTTTCTGTCACAGAGTTGCTTTAATAATTTCACCCAAAAAAAAAAAAAAAAAAATTACCTTGCAAATGCAGTTGTTCTGTGGGTCCCTCATTACTGCAAATGAAGCAGGGAGACCTCAAAGTCTCCTTTTTCCTACCTCTGGCTATATAAATAAAAATAAATTTCAGCCACTGGACTATGAATTTCCTATTTGTTTCCCTTCAGATTTCATAAAGAGCTAACAGATGTGGTTCTGAAAAAAACCCAAAAAAACAATGCAGCCAAGTTATGCGGAGACAAGTTAAATCTTAAATGTGTTGCTGTCCACTGTCAGATTCCTGTCTCCCTGTTTTGTTTCCTCTGTGTCTCTAAGATTAGTAGCTTTCTTATGCAGTGATCACTTCCAATCTATGACAATAAAACACAGCAAACTAAGGTCCTTTCTCCTGATGTAAATAACTCCTTCAGGAACCATTTGAAGATTTCCTAAAGGACCATCTTTCATCCAAGATTGCTGCTCCATCAATATCAAAACATCCTCAGGGAGTTAGGTTTTGCTGAAATATGGACTGAAAAAGTTTCATTTCTTAATTGAAATGGAGCATTTTGACCTCTCATTTCTTTAAGACAAAACCCATGTCTTTTTCTTTCACATTATAAGTTAGAGAATCATAGAATCACAATGTAATGCATGTTGGAAGAGACCTCAAGAGCTTTCTAGAACAACCTTTTGCTCTGACCAGGGTGCCCAAGAGATCTGACCAGATTTCTCATGGCTTCATATATAGTCAAGACCTTAAAGCCTCCAGGGCTGGAGACTACAAAACATCTCTGGGTTACTGATACCAGTGCTCATCTGTCCTCATGGGCAAAGGTTCCTTCAGTCTGTACCTCTACTGCTTCTATTCCTATACATTGTCTCTTGTCCCTTAATGCACTGCAGGGAAGAGCTCAGCTACAGCTCCTAGTGAGCTTCCCCTTGGTCAGTGGGGGCTGCTGTTGGGTTCTCCCAAAACTGCCTCTGCTTCAGGCTGAACAAACCCAGCTTTCCCAGTTTCTCCTGAGAAATGTTCTTGCTCCTATCATCTTGGTGTCCTCCACTGAACTATCTCCAGTTTAAAAGTGTCTTCCTTGTAGTAAGTAGCCCCATATTGGGCAATGTGTTTATGACCTCACAAACTTGACCTCACAATAGTTCCTTCTCTGGTTCTCCAGGCTCTGCCCTGTGCCTACAGTCCAGGTTGCTATTAACCCCTTTGCTTCCAGGGAAACCTGGGGGCCCATGATCAGCTCCAGTCCAGCCCAGCAGGACTTTAAAGATTTTCCTGCAGAGCAGCTTCCTGGGCAGTCAGTGCCCAGCCTATACTGTTGCAGGGGATTTTCCTTCCCAGGTAAAAAGCTTTAAATTTATCCTTATTGATCTTTATGTTCTTTCCATCTCACTCCTCCAGCAAGTCTTGGATGCTTTTGAATGGCAGAGGAGCCCTAGAGGCCACCTATTACTCCCCCTAGAGCAATGTCATCTGAATAGAGACTTGATGGGAATACACTCTGATCCCTCACAAAGGTATTGAATAAGACTGTTCCAGCATTGTTACCAAACTCTGTGTAGAGAATGTCCCCTTAATTACCACCCTCCAAGCATGATCATACAACATTTTTGGTCGATCTGGTTGTCCACCCATTTAGACTGAAAAAGCAGAAACTGGAAATAGGAATATTGTGGGATACACTGTCAAATCCCTTTCTTCTCCTTTTTTTTTTTTTTTTCCTGAAATCATAATACATATTTCTAAAGAAAAAAGCAGAAAAAATTTTGACTTTTGCAAATAAGATTATTTTCTACAGTTCAAAATGTTTCTGCCTTTAAATTTCTTGGAAAATTGAAAATTTTTGCACACTGAATTGCAGCCAAACCAATTCTAAATTTTGAACTGACATACTTAGTAGTGGTGCCTTTGCTGGTCTGTGGCACAATTCTTATTGTTCAAGTAAGACATACTGGGAATACTTTATTTCTTTCCAAGAATGCCTCATCAACACAGCTCAGCCTGTAACATTATTATTTGTACTAGAATTTTACTCATATCAATAAATGTAATTAATTTTATTGTTCCAGCTTTTCATTTCTGAATTACTGCCTTCCCAGTAAGACTGGCCACATCCAGGCTCTGACCACAAATTTCCTCTGCATTATGGATGCAGCAATAAATGGTGGGACTATAAATTATTTAGGAGGTTACTCCCCTTACTTGCTTTTCCATGTATTTATTTACCATTTTACAGTGAGGTGGCAGATGCTCATGTGCTCATGTGCCTTACATGGTTCTGTGATAATATATAATTGCTGTTTATCGATGCTGCTGTGACCTGGTGTCTTCTCTATAGAGCCAAGGCCTTTGTTTTGAAAGGTCAAACAGAAGCACACAAGTTCTTACAAGGTATATGGTTGAGGCTAGTGCTCTTAAAGGAGTGCTAACCCTTAGTCAGATAGACAGTGGTTTATGACATGGAGCACTGATTACCAACATTACTGAAAGTTTTTTTCAAGCATCTTAAAGACTTTAAATATGTATAAAATTCTTAGAGACTTCAGGATAAGTTTCTAAGTAAATTTATAGCTGTTTTAAATAGCTGTGAACTAGGCAATTGTGTTAGCTGTTCAATAAAAGGAAGAAATGTTGATGTAGTTGTGTACAGCTGGAGATGACGCCATGTCCACTCATAATAAAATGTGTGAAATTGTTAAACCAAAGCAAATATACTCTGTGGATGTACTGAACTTCAGGGCTGCCTTTGTGGCAGGCACTGGACCAAGAACTTCTCCATTGTCCACTGTCATTTAAACCTGTTTTTTAGTTCTTTGTTTCACCAGTCACTAAATATCTAAATAATCTTTGGGCATAAGAATAGCAGGCAATGGAGCACGGCTCAGAGAAGGCTGGTTGCAGAGCTGAAATCAGTAGAAGCAAATTAGTTGAATATTGATGTTATTTAGCCTTGCTGAGGACCAGAGCTGGATCGCAGCTCGACAGTAGCTTGGCTGGATCTACCTGAGGACAGGCCCCTCTACCCTCAATACCTTGTACTCTTCAGGAGTACTCCTTCCTATGAAAGTCTGGGATATGTGGTAATGTGCACGATATAGCAATTAATTTAGTAGGATTTGGTAGCTGTTGTCTATCACTGTCCACTGCTCACCTCTTGTTTGTAATTCACAGGTGACTGAGTTCAGAAGTGGGTGAATTCTTTATTTCTCTGACAAATCTTGGTTCTACAAAAGTTTAGGTATAGTCTTTTTGTAAGCTCATATCACTTCACCTTCATTGGATAAAAGCAGATTGTGCAATGTCTGAAATGGTGATTGTCAAGTCATTTAGTTTTTGAATATACTTGAGGGTTATTTAGTTCTTTCAAGTCAGCAAATGGATCCTGCTAGGGAGTACAATTATCCCCAGCCCCCAGCCATCCTTATCAGGGAAAAAAATACATGTTTGACTCTTATTACAGTTCAGGCTATTTACTTACTATGTTCATGGGATATCAAGAACACTTGAGTCCTGTCCAAGCCCTGTGCTCAAAAATTTAGTGCTGTCTCTCTGTGCATTAAGGATAAATTTGATAAAAGCCCTGGTGAGGTCTCCTTATCAGTGCCAGTGGGTCTGCAAAGGGATTTTACTCTTAGAAGTCAGGAATGTAACTTTGCGCAGTGGTGATATGCTCTGTTGATTTCTCATACTCCTTTTGTAATTTCCTCCCTAACAACGTTTACTTCCTTCTGACGATAAAGGCTTTGGAGAGTTTTCTGAAATTATGAAATCCTATTCCTTTGTCAGGAGCATTTTTTTTTATAATAGGTAAACAAATCTATTGCTTCAAAACACATTTATTTCAGTTTCACCTGTTTGGGCTGTATTTTCTATTTATTAGACCAGACACTTACATTAATGTAAGTCCTTCTGTACTTAGATTTATAGCTAATTTCTTCTTCAATTCCTGCCAATTCAACATTGTCTGGACAATCTTTCTTTCACTTTCAAGCTACTGACAAATATGCTGAGGGCTGGCAATGCTACACTTAGTAGAACTGAGTAAAGGAAAAGAAAGACAGGAAAAATTTTTCTTGCTGGAATTGCAAGTCACTAATTTCTCCCTGGGAAGTAAACATTACAAAGATGATTTTTCTTCTTTTCAGATTAAGCTGAGCAAAACTGTGTTTCTTAAATTTTTAAAAACTTTTGCTACTTGAAAAATAATAAGAAAATATTTGCCTCTTAGTTATGCTTCACACACTTTCTGTAGAAAAGAGAAAGAAAAAGGAATGAAAAAAGAAAAATATAAGAAGAAAAGGAAGAAAAATATTTCTATAAACCGTATGCAAAGCAATGATTGGTTTACTTGACATAGGAAAATCTTGACCTTCAGAAAACCTGAAATCTTCTGATTAATGAGCTCAACCTTTGAAAAATGAAATATGTAGATTTGACTAATTTTGAGCCTACAGAGGAGTTGAATTTAGTTCTCTAGCCTTCTGTATAAGTGACACATAAAGATATCTTTGTGGATGTGACAGGACTTCAAGCTCTTTTAAAACAAGAGAACACATTTTTTTGAGAAAGGGCTTAACCAAATGTCTTGTTTGGGACACCTAGGCTTCTTGCCCTCTTTTGAGTTACAGCCGAGTCTAAAATCTATATAGAATTAAGTAAAGGTGTGGAGTTTTAGAAGCAACTTGTCCTCATCATTCCCTGTGGAAACACACGTTAAATTATTCAGGCTCTACCTGATGAATCACAGCCCCTCAACAGTTGGGAGCAAATAATTATCTAGCAGATAAGAGTGATGGGTTAGAAACTTTTCCACCAGCATCACAGAAAGGTTGTACATCAGCTATGTAATGCTTTTTTGCTTTTCCTACAACTTCAGAGCTGCTTTATGTCACAGTGTGAGGCTGGAGCCCCAGAGCCCATGCCCATCCTGACAACTACTATTCACTTAACATTAAGAAAGGTCCTACTCATATTTCATGGTGCTGTTGCA
Organism: Peucedramus taeniatus; assembly: GCA_013400575.1. Taxonomy (NCBI): domain Eukaryota; kingdom Metazoa; phylum Chordata; class Aves; order Passeriformes; family Fringillidae; genus Peucedramus; species Peucedramus taeniatus. The sequence goes on from WBNO01004077.1 coordinate 50,051, forward strand.
AAGTATACTTGCTGAAATTACTGCAGTGATCCAGATGTTCACAAATATAAGACAAGACAAAGAGTGACTGTCATCTATCATTCTTTATGACCCCATGTTGTTTTTAGATTATTTTGATGATGTAAGCCTGACTAACACATTTAATGAATGTGAACAATGTTTTTGTTTGTTTGTTTATTTTTTCCCAGAAGTTAGTGGTTGTGCTTGAATTGCTTCCTGTTTTGGATATTCATTCTGCTTTCTTTTTAGTATCTAATTTAGTGGTCCAATTAGGAAACTGCCTTCTCTGAGCACCCTTTTTTATTCATGGGAAAAAAGTAGATGGCTCATCCTGGATTAATTCCATGTAACTAGGGCAGGTTAATTGCTGGGTTTTCTATCTTTTGAACAGAGAGAGTGAGAGCTAAGCTCTGCCTTCAGCAGACTCTCTCCCTCCGGAGATGTCAACCTCCCTCTACTGAAGGACAAAGTGAGCCAGAGGGGACTGGCCTCTGAAGACAGACACCTAAACTTGATTTTCCTTAATTTAGTTGATGTGATTAAATTTGATCATGTGTGAGTTTTGTCTTCATTTGGACTTTTAATACAACATTCCTTTACTTATTCTGAACTAGCTCACTGGGCAAACATTTTGGGTTTGTGCTGGTTTGAATGCTTTGCTTTCCTAAAGCCTCTCTGCCAAGGACTCCACAAATTTACCTATGCCAATAACAGAGGTTCAAGGAGAGGGGTCAGAGTGTCTCTGACTACAAAAACCTCAGTTACATCCTGAACAGTAACCCTGGCCACAGTCAAAAATTAAAAAACAGCACAGAGCTAAGTGAGGAGGACTATGACTTCTTGATCACTGCTAGAAATTGCTGTTCTTCACATAAATTTTCTTTTGTCACAGAGTGTTTTTGAAGTGCAATTGGAATGTACATACAATTGGATACAATTGGATGCAATTACCTCAGAAGTCAGGTACTTAACAAATATGTCCCTCGGGAAACTACTCTGAGACTTGACTGTTTACAATGAGAAGCCAAACCCTAATTCTCTCCATCCTTACACACACACACTAACATTTATGTTAACACTCCAGTGTTTGTCATATCTATTTAAGGCCATTTTAACAGTTTAGGCTGTTGATGCAGCACTCTTTATCATCCTAAATCTCAACATCCAGGCTTGGTAGAGTGGATTTCCCCCAAAAGTATGAGTTTTGGACAAAGTTTTCAGTTCTGCTTGCAGCAAATACAAACAAGGCAAATTCTTCACTGTCATTATGGTGCACAGAAATGTATTCAGGAAAGAAGCCATGTAGCTATATATTCCTGCTCTCATCAGATTCCCAGCAGTAGTTTCTGTATTATGTCATGCTCATGGGCAGCCTCCTTCCTTCAGCCTGCTGTGGCCACCCACCAAACTTATCCCAGCTCTGTTTCAATTTCAGGGACAAACACAGAACGAATGCTAAGTGGATGTTGTAAGCAACGTCAACTTCCTTTATATTTGTGGAAACATTTCTTCTTAACAGTTCAATTCGAATACATTTCCTTCAGGATCAAGAAATGCCTTATGTTTGGGGCACAGAAGCATTTATCACTTCAAGAGATGTCCAGAAAGGGAGATGATTGTTCTGTCTTGGAAAAATATTCAGTATGTAATATTTTCCCTCCAATTCTGTCTGTCTACCTCTGCCTCTGTTTCTATCTCTGCCTCTCTCTGGGTCTTTATGCCTTTGTGTCTTTAATTCTCTCAATAAACTGTATAAAAATATATATACATATTTACCAGCTGGTAATTAAAAGAAGATTATAGTTCAGCTGTTTTCATGCCACCAAAATCTTAATTTTTTTTCAAATTTTGCTTAAATTTTGAAACTAATATTTTTTACATTTTCAAAACCTTTAAACAAGATATTTAAAGTGCGCTTGCAGTTAAGTTTTGAAGTTTTGTTTTGTTTTCTTTAGAAATTGATCGAATCTAATTCCTTAAAAAAATATTGCATTCAATTAAATGACATTTTTCAGAAAAAAAAAACCCTTTCCTTCAAAATATGACCACTAGTTCTACAGCTTTTTTAAAGAAAATGTTGCAGTAGGCTGTGTGAGGGTGGTTGTGGTGCATCCTAGTAAGTCTTCCAGAATTTCTGCACAATACAAATGTGACAAGAATAGCAATTCTTACTGCACCAGTATTAGAGGAGCTGATACTGCAACCCAGCTGCTGACATTGAAGGTGACACTTTTTGATCTATGTCTTCTTTCTTGTATAAATAATAAGCTGTGTTTTTGGGTTTTGTTGTTTGTTCACCAAGACAAGAGGCTGCTACATCACTCTGTTGTCAGCAACTGGAAGGGAGCTGTTTCTTCATATACATGCTGTAAACATATTAGAGTTATTTTTATAGATGAAGAATATCATGTTACCCCTTTCCCATTGCTGTAATTGCTTTATAAATATGATAATAAAGAGTCGTTTCAGATCAAGTGAGGAAATTACCCCTCTTTCCTCTGCTTTTTGGTACAAACTGGAAGCAAGGAAGAAAAATTACACTTTACAACTCTGACCATAATGAGAACTGGCCATATAATATAAATGCATCACTGGTATCTTGACTTAAATTTGATTTACAGTTTTCATAATGTTTTCCCTTACTTACGTCTTCCTTCCTTTCCTTCCTTATTTTTCTTTTTTTTTTCCCCTCTGGAGAGTTTCAGTTTTATGTTGCAGTCTTGGACTCTGTCAGGCTCTTCCTAATACTTATTGCAGACCTTCACTTTTCCTTACTTTAACTTTTACCTCTCCAAATACTCAGGAAAAGTTTTGGCTTGCTTGGTAATTTATCATGCATAACATAAAGACACTGCATCCAAATCAGCACAAAGATCAAGTATCCCATTGGAGAGGACAGTATTTCTAGGAGAGGATCCACAGTCATGCAAACATACACTGTGAAAGAAATGTTCAGGGGAACAGCCAGAGGGAAAGATGTGTGCACCATTTCAGAGCTGCCCTGAAATGTAGCTCTGCTGTGTACAGTGGACTCATGCTCATGTCCAAGTTTTGGGAAAAGCAAAAAATGTGATTTAATCTATTGTGATTGGATGTTTGAACTCCTTGCTAAACAGACAGGAAAAAAGAAACATATTGAATTCTTTTTTATAGAAAATGAACTGCTTTGCCCAAGTAATCAAGCTGAGAGCTGTGTGATTCAAAGGCAATTTTAGTGGCTCATATGGAGTACCCTCTGTAGTGACTGAGAGATAGTGAAGAATGAACCTCTTAATGCAGGGTCATGAGGAGCAAAGCATACACAGGATAAAAACATTAAAGGTATCCAACTGATTAACAAATCTATGTTTATTAAAATATAAACTCTTGGCTTGCTAAGTACTGAATGAGAGTAAGTAAAATTGCTAATTAAATTGAGAGTAAAAGGAATGCAGAATCCTAAGCAACTCCTGGGCATTTGGATACTTTTTGATTATAAAAATATTTTCTTCATAATAAAGACAAGGGGAGTAGCTTTTGTCCACTTTCTGCCATTGTAAATCTTAGGTCCATGAAGTTGCACTGTTACCAAGGTGGTAAAACCAAGAGTAGTTCTCTCCCTTGCATTTTCACCCAACGTATTTATTAAAATCTAGACTTTCTGATTTAATTTTAAGAAGCAAGGTGCTTAATGAGTGTTGAATGTGATTTCATGCACATTCTCACTTGTTTAAGTCCTAAAATCCTTATACAGTGCCTGGCTTTTTTTACCACCTGATGATTAAAAGGAAGAAAAGGAAAATCACATCTAAATAAATCTGTATAGAGAGGAATAGGGATCCTGAAATGGGGACATGGGAACTAATTCTTAGCAATTTAAACCCAGAAATTCTGAATGGCTATTGCTTCTGCCAGAATATTAATGTCTCTATATTCTCATTTTAATTGATCGGGGTAGAGAAGATGTGGATGTACCACATTTATTCATTTTATTGTGTAGATGCAGACAAACTTGAACTGTATTTTGATTTTAAACTGTTTTGATTAGTTTTTAAATAACTTATGACTTCAACATGGTGCTCAATCACTATGGTTCCAATTAAAGATTAAAGAAAATCCTAGAATCAACCTCTTTTATTAGAAACACAAAATCGCGATGTTAGGATATATTTCCATCAGAAGTGAAGTCAGAGCACAGTATTTTTAGAAAAATAAAACACTTTATGTTACAAATAAATTATTATTAAAATAAACTTTCCTTTTCTATTTACCAGTGGAGCTGAATATTTTAGATTGTAAGCATTGTTTTAGAAGGGAACTAGGAGCTGGTATAGTATCATTAAATTGCCCACTTTTTCGTCTGGGCTAAGGAGCCTGAAGTGCCTCAACCATAAACCAGGGGTACCGAAATGTGTTCAACTCTGGGGACTTCAATACATTTTCAAATTACTACAGTTCAGCAATTTTTCATATACCAGGTTACAAGTACCTGTTCCTTTATGCACTGTGGCAAGTGCACAGTAATGCTGCTCACTTTCACCTTTTTTCATTGATAGCTTGCCTAATTTGAATGAACTTTCTTTGCCATGGGCTGAGAGTATGCACAGTGTTAGAGCTGCTCTGTAATGTGAAAGGCTGGGATGGATTTAATTATAAATTCAAGTTTTAGATTAGTGAAATGCAAATTAACCCATACTAGCTGGGAAAGGTACACATATCCATGAAGATGTATTCATAAAGAAACTACTCTAGACCTTCAAGTTGCACTTGTTTTCTTAGTACAAAGTTATCCTTTCAGGTTTTAACTAGGACATAAACAGAGGTATCAAAACATCAGAAGAAAATTTATACCTGAATTTCACTTCTGATTTGCACATCTGTTTTGAAATTTTTAAACTCTCTGTACTACTAAGTGTCCTGCCTTTCCTGTGGGATGATGAGCAAAGTTCTGCAACTGCCTTTTCCTGAAAATAATGGAAGATAATAAGGATACTATTAGAAGAGTCCCTGAAGTCATAAAAAGCAAAAAGCACAGAAGCCTGAAAAGATGGCAACATAAGCAATTGAAAACAGTATGTGGTGTGAACAGCCCACAAATGTCAGACTGTGCAACTTTGTGCTGAAGACAACAAAATTCAAACTGGGAGAAAACACTCATTCTGCAGATACTACATTTAGAAAGACTAGTCAACATCAGAAAACAAAAACAACAAAAAACATCACACTTAGTTAGGGGAAAAAAATACTACTCTTGTCTGTACTCTGAAGCACATCCATTTAGGTAGATACATTTTACTGCAGTGGCACTGACTTCTGTGGCAGGCATTAAGCTACAATGGCCAGGTATGAATTCAACAAAAAATGAGATGGAGCCTTACTTCTTTTCAAAGTAACAGCACTAACACTCAGGGAGCAGCAGTCATTGGGGTTGGTAATGCAAAGCCCAAGGGCACAGTCTAGTATAACATAACTCTTGATGCCACAAAAAAAAAAAACCAACAAAAAAAAAAAAAAAAAAAAAAAAAAAAAAAAAAAAAAAAAAAAANAAAAAATTAACCACTTCATCCTTGCTTAGGAGATTGCTTTACCTCTCTATCTATTCACCAGTTAAAGCTGAGACAGCAGTATAAGGATATCATAATCATATACTACAAGAACCACAGAGATATTTTGTGATGAAACAGCATTTCATTGGAAGATACGAATAGGTGAAGTATAAAATATTTCACTGAAAACCTCCTGAGCTTTCAGCAAGCAAACCTACACTGAAAGCTCGGGAAAGCTCCACATTACTCTGTCCAGATTCCTGGCATAATATTTCTTGTGCAGCCGCTCTGGTACACTTAATGTGCTAAGGCTAAGCACACTTGACTGCATTCTCAACATTTGTGTCTCTACCCGTTACATTTGGTAGGGCTAACCTGATTCTGACATGGAACCTGTAACTGTCTAATTCACAGTTTTGAGTCAGCCTACTTGCAGGTTTTCTTTCAAATTGTGGATAAGAAGAGTACCTCTGTACCCTGCATGATGTACAGATAGCCTGGAAGCACAGGCTAGAGAGGATGATTTTCAGGACAGGCAGCCTCGGCAAAGGACAGAAGCTCTGGGTTGCAGCTCCACCCAGATCTCATTTCTGGCCCTGTGGAAGGGAAGCCTTGGAAAGAATAATGAAGCAGCAGCAATCTGAAGCGCAGTCCCCAAGGGCTCGGTATTTAGGACTAAGGTATTAACTTTGGCAGAGTGAGCATATCCCGTGTAACATTTCTGTGACAAAGAGAGCAGGTGTCTCTGGAGAGCTGTGCAGCTACTCCCCAATGCTGGTTTTGCCTGGGATAGAATTAATTTTCCTCTCAGTAGCTTGCATGTGGCTGTGCTTTGGACTCATACTGGAAACTGTGCTGCTAATGCAGAAATGTTTTCTGACTGCTGAGCAGCTCTAGCACAGAGTCAAGGCAGCTTCTGCTCCTCACCCCACTGTACCAGTGAGGAACCTGCGGGTGCACAAGGAGCTGGAAGGGAACACAGCTAGGACAGCTGACCCCAATTAACTCAAACAATATTCCATACCCTATGGCATCGTGATCAGCAATAAAAAGCTGGTGGGAGAGGGAAGAGAGAGGTATATTCTGGGATAAGTCATTTGTCTTCCTGAGTAACGTGACGGAACCCTACTTTCCTGGGGATGGCTGTACACCACTGAGTAATGGTGAATTAATTCTTTTTCTTCTTACTTTTACTCTTTGGGCTCTCTCTGCCATCCCATGGTGAGGCAGTGAGTAAGCAGATGTCTGGGACTGGGCTGATAAGCTGATGGATATGGTTAAACCATGACATCCCCTCACACTCACATTTCTTTAACACCACATCTAGTTTCTCATCTCCAACTGTATTCTTCAACAGAATAAGAAAATGTTTGAATTCCCTATAAGAGAAAAATAAAGTAAGTGGTTTTCCTCTCAGCTGCACTTGTCACACATTTTCTGTAGGGTAATAAGTATTCTTATATCTCAGACTTCATCTAGCACTCCTAGAAATACACTTCACAAAGGTGAAATGCTTCTGTCAAACACAAGTTACAGCCACAGCTCAGCCTTTGTCTGGCTTTGTCTATTGCATGAGTATTGTGCTGAGATTCATCAGTATAGAAACAGATCAGGTTAAATCAACTCAATCATACTATAGTGAACCAAGAGCAGTTTTATTCTCCAAAACCAAACTATTACCTACCCTTTTTATAAGGTTTAATAATACCTAACTTTAGCTATTTAAAATAACGGGGCAGATATAGTATAAACTTATTTTCCAGGGTCCATCTACAGGTTGGATGTAGCCAATTATTCTTCTAAAAATCTTAGGCTTATCCTTAAGAACAGTCTTGTCCTCTTTGTTTTGAAACTTAACCTCTCATGGAGTATGCATGGGTTAATCAGACAGCCAAGAAGCAAAGCAGAGAGCGGTACTAAGCAGAGGGGAACTATGTGGAGAACCCTGCTCCTGCCAAGCTCAGTCTAAGCCCTGATGTGTGGGCTGCTGTGGAGCTTCCTTGGTGTGTCATCTGTGTTATTCTTCTATCCAGGGCTGAAAACAATTCCTGTAGAATTTTCTGCTGAACACACAGCTGGAAAGACAATGTTCATGCTGTATGAGTTTGCTTTTTGAAGGTATTTCATTAATTTTTCTGTTGTTTCCTGCACTATCACTTCTCTGCATCTTGTATCAATTATGGCAATTCACAAGCAAAGCTCTGTGAAGTTCCAAGCAGTACATGTGCTCTTAAAGGAGATTTAAAAGAGGGTTTCTGTGATAGACTGCGGTTCCCTGTTGACATCAATGACATTCAAAATTAGATAGAGTCATAGCAAGTGAATTATGAAAATGAATAGATTTGTTCAATAGCTTCCCTTTCATATCAAGGTATTAGTAATATTTACTTTTTTACTTGGAGTTCTGTTTCAACATAATTTCCTGCAAAGGAACATATTCTTCAGCAAATTTCATGGTGTGGGAATCTGAATATCAGCAAGGATTAAACAATGTATGATAAGGTTCCCTTTTGCCTTCATTTTAGGTGTTATGAAAAAGTATTTAAGGCATAATAGAACAAAGCCCTTTATTTTCTTTAAGGGTTCATTATGGAGGGCTACATTGCATGTCAATAATGGACAGTTCCACAGAGCTACTTATGGCACATAATCACATAATTACACATGATAAAATGAAATATTCTCTCAGGCTATTTAAACAACATTTCCTTTATGTAATGGAAAGGGACTTCTAAGCTTTTCAAGAGTGGACAAATTATGTTTTTCTGGGATCAGGCAAAGTATCAAGAAACCTTGAAATCAATAATTCAATTTAGCATTTCTCAGAATTAGTCCTTTTCTTAATGACTTTTTCCTCCTTTGCATTGATATGGAGACTAGATAGAACTGCAAGGCTGCAAAGTCAAAAAATGCATTGTTACCATCTTGGAAATGATAATGGTAAAAATAATTCAGACTGACTGAAGACAGAGACAATACCACAAACTAGGGCAGTCCATGGCTATTATAATTATTTTTAAATACTTGGTGTCAGAGGAGTAAGGGAGAGTATACCAGCAGTTAAGTTTCCATACAGTGATTTAGTGATCTTTTTTGCAAGGCAGAAATGATGGATAGAACAGATTTGTTGTCTCTGTAGGAGATCATTGAGAATGCTTAGAGTTGAAGGTAAATCTATGTGCAGAGAAGTTTATAGTCACAATCTCAGTTTTAGTAAAATAGCGTAGGAACTGGGTGCTCTGTCACATTAGAACACTTCCAAGAAAATCTGTACATTGGGCAGGATTAGTCCTTCCTTCCTTGGAATCAGCTTTTGAGTTCCTTGCAGCAGTGGGCACAGTGATAGTGTGCTCTGTATTAAACATCTGTAGATGATGGCGAGCACTGGGTGACTCTGTAAGCACAGATTAAGGGGTTGTTTGTCTGTTGGTTTCTTTGTAAGGATGTCATTGATCTAGAACACTGCTACCAAGAGTAAAAAAAGAATTATATGAAAAAAGGACTAAGGTCTCCATTTCCTAACAAGGGAGTATCGTCTGGAAAAGCTCAGTGGAACAGAGAGAGATGGGGGAAAAAAATTAAATTAATAGATATTTATAATACAAGTAGCCTAAAAAGAAAAAAATAATATAGAATCCTGCTTCTATGAAGGTTCCTTGTGCCCTATCCACAGAGCTAGATTTTTTTTCAATTATTGGCAATTTGATCCCCAAAATTAATTTTGTAGTGATAGAAATTATTAGTACATTTATAAGAAAAAAAAAGGATTTTCAACTTTTTAAAATATACTTTTTTTTTAAAATATGGATCTAAACATCTCTTTTTTGACAGCTCTAATGTAATATTTTTAGTGTTTTGAAATATGTTTTTTAAGTTCTTAAATTGAAGGAAAAATTGTTTCAGTATTTTAGAGAAATTAATCAACCTCAGACTAATACAGCGGCAGTTTATTGTAGTTTATTTTATTTAATATTTATACACATAAACCAATTTAAGTTCTTTTCAATTAACTATATTTGCCAAGTAAAACTCTCATTTCTCCACCTTAGGGATTACTCTTTCATACCAGTTGTTACAAGAGAGGGCTGCCTGTAAATTCAGTAAGAAGACAAGTATAGTCCCAGACTTAGGGAATTGAAGTGTTACTTAAAGTCACTCTTGCACCCTTTTTCTCTGCACTTTTTTATAGGTATTATGGAACAACTCATAGAAATAACATTTCATGGATGAGAAATCTGCATCACAGGACTTATTAGTTAATAAAGTCTATTGAACTCAATGACCCTGGCAGAAAACCTGGCTACTTTTCATTAAAAATGAGAAGTGGTCAATGTTCTTTGCATGCTGTAGCATCTAAAAAAGTAACTAAGCCTCAGTGGTACTTTTGTCAAATTTTCCTCATTTATGGATCTGTTTTTAGAAAAAGAAGTTGGTCTCACTTGAATTAATGGACTTTTAGCCTTGATGTCTTTTCACCATTGTGCACCAATTCTGGGGAAGTAATGGGAGTATGCCAGAAATGCAAACATTTAATAGTGTAGATATTCATGAGCTAAATTTCATCAAGTGCTAGATTTAACATATATTGCATTAGATAGTTCCTGCTAATTAGGTAAACATATGCTAAATATGAGGCACTTGGGAGTCTTGAACTTAAAGTAAGACAGGAACTCAAGAGATCTTGGCCTGGTTTCTATTTGTACCAGACACTCTTATTCTGTATGCCAGGTTTTCCCACTGCAATTTTTCTGACAGGTCTTGCTTGACAACAGTGAGTTGATTCATATTTGAGGACATCATTACAAAAAGTCTTGGGAGAGTTATACTGAAATTCCTGGTGTTGTGGGAGATAATTTTTCACGTTCACAAATGGGAATGAAGCTGTTTAAAAAGCAATTTTAATTAAAGACATAAAGAAAACTCTTACAACAGAGATGAACATGATCATTCTACACAGTTCTTAAAGAATAATATTTTAGACCATCTTCTCTAAAAAGAAAATCTTACGCTTTATGCTAGACCTAATACCACTTTTTGTCTTTCTACTCACTGCCAAAAGCTGTGCCTTGTGCCCACTTGTACTTCACAGACTGATTAAGGTAACTTTGAGAGCTTTTCTTTCTGTTTTCAATTCTCAGCAGAGTTGGTGCAGAGCTGTGAAATAACCACAGCCTCTTTAGCATGCCAGAAAAGCAGTTTCTTTGTAAAGGCTGCATACAGTCCCTGCCTTCTTACTCTTTTTTTCAGCCTTTAACCTTTGTGTTTTGGTTGAGGGAGTAAAAGACTTTTTATCTCTTTCTCCTTTACTCCACCGGGTGTCAACAGAATGACCTTCCCTTCCTGCAACTCATCCCCTCCCAATTTTTGGGTGAAGGCTGGTGACAGTTTTACTTTCTGCCTCAGCATCAATATGTACTTTTCTACCTTAATATTCACTCAGGTGGTTGATCTGCCTAGTTTTATTCTGGATACTTTGGTTGCCAAAAAAAAAGCTCAGTTCATCACAAAGCTTTTGCTTGTTCTTTGTGAAGGAAAACACAGTGCTTGAAGTTTTTACATACAGGAAGGGGAGGAGGAAGAGAACAAATGTGAGATGATGCTACTCGTGAAGGGGTTTCATCCTTCAATACCTGACTTTTTCTGAACTGTGGTATTGCTATGCAGATTTCTCCTTGACTACAATGAAGGTACAATCAGCTTAGAACAAAATCAGATCTCCTCAGCTCTGGGCATTTTGCAAGACAGAAGCCACAGGACAATGATGTGAGAGCACACCTCATGTTTTCCTATATCTCTCCTCAGAAAGGGCCTGACACTTCTATTCCTTATTTTCCTTCAAAATCAGAAAAATGATTGCACTCTCAGAACCTGATTTCTCTGCACCTTAATTGCACTTCTTTGTAGTTCATGGGGTTTCTTCCTGTTAGCCATTCAAGTAGTCTGGGCAGAGCATGATCCTTGTTATGGCATGTGCAGAACCTAGCATAACATTTTCATAATAGCCAAGGCTTCCATTGTTGTATTGCTTTTTAATACCAACCCAATATAATGTTAGTTTGACCTGTATATGTTATTTTGTTCTACATCCTCTTTCCAAAATTCATCTTATTTTCAGATACATTCTCACTGCAACCCTTAGACCTCTATTTGTCTTATTCTTACTTTTTTCCGGCCTTATGTGTTAAATATTTATGCCTTTCATCTTTATGTATGATTCATAACAATCAGTATTTCTCCATGTCTCAAATGTAAAATAAGTCTACATAGGCAATGCATGACACTGGGCAAGTCTAGAACTGTGACTTGATACGCAGTACAAGGATGGACAAATGAAAAGCTAATTATCTAAACCAGTACAACCCCCCCAAAAATAATTAAAAAAAAAAAAAAATAAAAAAAAAAAAGGAGCTTGCACTCCTTCATTTGAAGCAGCTGATCACTGTCTGTATGAGAGCCCAGAAAAAAAATATATGTTTACAGCAAAACTTCAGGGAGTTGTTGCTTACTTTTGTTTGTGGAAAGAAAACGAGTTTAATTTTTCTTTTGTGGGTTCGGGATTCTTTAAAATCAGAAGTAAATTAGAATATTTTGTCTACAACTAGCTAACAGATATAATCAGTAGTTGGAATTTCTATGGACACTGTAAGGTCCATTTTAAAAATCTTGCTGGTTTGTAATCATAGGAACTCTCTGAATGTATTCAAATGACAAAAATAGAAAAATAGCTCAAAATTTGTTTTGCTAGTAAGGAACTGTCTTTTCTCACAGGAGGACTGAGCATCACATAGCACATAAAGCCTCTAGGTTCAAATCCCACAACAAAGTCAAAAGATCAAGAATTTAAATGTTATCCTCCTAATGCTAAGAGAAATCCTCAACTCTTGAAATATTTCTACTTTTCGAAAAGATACCTTTGTCTATTTAGAAAAAAAAAATGTATCTGGGACTGAAGTTACTTATTCAACACAAGTTTTTCTAAGCAAACTGCTTTTGTATTGTCTTAATCCCCCAAAAAAACATTAATAATTCTCAAAGTACTATAAAACAAGGAAAGAATTTCTGGTTTTATCAGCTCTCTGACAGCTGCAGTGCATATTGCAAACTAGCTGCTGCTTGACTATGTGGAAATTAAACACCACTGCCATACTGATACAGGTCCCACTTCTGGGAGAGCCAAAACCGTACACACAAAACTTTTTCACATAATTTATTGCATTTCCCTTTACCATGCATGCTTTTACACACCTAAACTGCAGATTCTGAGGGTATGTCATTCTTTAAAAGTTTAATCTATATTAGTAAAATCAGGTGAATTACTTTCAGAACAGGCAACTGACACATACGTACTAGCAGCTGTCATTTTTGTGACGTTCAGTACAGAACAGCTTTTTAGAAGGAAATAATTTTTCCTTCCTTTGAGGAAGATTTCTGCCTAAAAAATATAAATATGATATAAATAATAGGTACTAGATTGTCATCTAATTGTAAGCTGATTTATGTTATCTTGGTAATTTTCAAATGTGCATGTGTATGAATTGGACCGATAGAATTTATTTTTTCTGGATTTTCATTAGTAGATGGTGCAATATGTTATTAACATGAGCCAAGAGGAGGTTTTTGACACACCAAAAGTACAAATAAAAGAAAATACATGATTATAAGGCATCAGTGGCCTTATACCACTCAAAAGAAATTATCTCAACAGCATTCCAGATTATGTCAACTAAAAGTTACTTTCTAGTACCTGAAGAGGAAAAGTTATATTCTATGAAGATGATATAAGAATTACACATAATAAGATCTATAACAATTTTATTTGTTTGAAGATATAAATAGAATTTTGCCTTTCTTCCCTGCAGAAAACAGTTTTATTGAGCAGGAAAATGGAAGGAATAAAATCCTTAGAAACAAAATTATATAAAAAATTAAATATGTTTCATCAGAAAGACATTATTTCATCCAAATCTGAATATTGTATGGGTCAGAAACTTAATTTTATCAAGACAGAACTCTGAGCATTCTTATTTGGAAAACTAATTTTTTGTATATAAGACAGGATTGTACTTTGTTCATGTCAAGATCATTTGTTCTGGAAAAAAAAAACATTTTTTGTATAGGTAGTTAAACAATGCTCCATTGAAATAATATGTTATTTCCTAACAATAAGGTTTCCAGTCTTCATACTCACTGGAATTTTAGCAATTTAATCTTCATAATATGAGTCTTATTTGCTATTTTTAATTGTCCTTCATAAAATCAGTCTTTATTCTCATAAGGCACACTGCTTGTTATATGCATTTATAGGTACACTCTTCAAATGGGCAAGCACACTTTTAAAGAGTGTAGATTTCATATTGTCTGGCAAGAGAACAAAATGTTATACTTAAGAAGGCCAAGACACAGTTTGATTCAAAAATATTTCTTTCTTTACAGAGGAAATATAAAGGCTCCTTTGTATAAATGGTTTCTTTGTATGAATATTTCTTGTTACAGATCAGAAAGTGGCAGACATAAGAACACAATCTCTGTTCTAAAGAATTTAACATCAAAATAGTAGCTTAGTAACTAAATTACATAATAACAGCTTATCAAGTTGCACATCTTTGTCTGCATATTCCTTTTTGCTTCCCTGAGTGGTCTAAGCCAGGCTTCAATCTCGCCTTTTACCCACCTGCCTGACTTTACCAGCTAATTCAAAGAATCTATTTAAATTCACAAAGTTAAGCAGCAGCTGTGGAAGTATTTGCAGGGTCAAGCCCTTGTAGTTTAAATCTTTACTACATGTGCATGCAGAACCTAGCAATGGGGGGCCTTGAAGGCTCATTTGCATCTCCTTGGCAGAAACCTGAGAGCAATTCTTTTGCAATACTCCAAACTCCACCTTGGAAGCCCTTTGAGGAAAAGATAGAAGAGGGGTACAAGCCTTCCTGGAAAGAGAACATTTTTGCAGTCAAGCTACATGGAAATGACATCAAAAGAGCTTTTCAAGTCGCCAGACTTTTACACTCTGTCATTCAAAATACATTTCTTAATTTTGTATTCATGGGAAAATTTTTGATTCTCTGAGTATATATTTTCTTTTAATTGATATGTACTAATTTAAGAAAATATATATATATATATATATTTCCTTTTACTTTTCACTGCATATGTGTAAGCCAAATTAAATTTGCTAGCAGTAGACAGCATATTTGCATTTCATTAGTATTCATTTTCACTGTATTTTACTAGAAAGTAACCTGCAGGATTGTAGCTGTGAATAAACTAAGCAAACTCATAAAGATCCCTAAGTGTGGGAATCCAGGACATCTCTCTTGTTGCTTTGGATGGGCTGGGCCCCAGGCAGGGGGCTCCGAGGGCTTGGCACAGAGCCCAAGACCCTTTTGCCTTTGATCTCAAGCCATGGAAAAAATTACCAACTTTATATGAAGATTTACAATCCAGGAAAAGTTAAGTAGAATGCTTAGCTTGTCACAGGGTGGAAAAATAGAATGTTAAGATTTTTATGATAAGGGTACAGGGGGGTCAAGATGGAGGAATCTGGGCGTGTCCTGTCCTTCTTCCTTCTTCTTCATGACCTTCATCTTCTTGGTGATGGTGGCACTTTTGGATTGGTTTAGAGTAGAAACTGACTGTCTAACATAGGTGATAGGTATTGGGGATTAACTGTAAATAATGTCTACGTAGTTTATAGTATAAAAAGATAACACCACCCAGAGGGCAGGCAGTGTGCCTTGAGCTGACCTGCTGAGAGCATCACGGCTGGTCAGGGAGAACATGTTATAGATAAGAGAAAATAAACAGCCTTGAGAACCAAAGTCAAGGAACTCCAACTCTTTCTTCGATCGTCAGGCTGTGAAAAAGGATTCTTGGGAGCGTCCTAATTAGGCAAATCCTGAGACCTAAGAATCTGTGTGGAAGAGTGGCTGAGAAAAGGCTGGGTTATATATCAGTTATAGGGACTTGGTTCAGAAAAAAATATCGTTTGGAAATGACTCAACTGTTATCCTTCAGGAATCTTTTTAACCGTATTTTTTTAAATGGTTTTTTTTTTTACTGACTTTCCTTTCTCATAATTGACGTTTTCCTTTTATTCTCTGGCCTTTTGAACCTTAGTCATAGATTGAACTGAGAAAGAAGGCATTTTTCTCCTAGTAGAAAACTTCTCATCTGAACTGCAAATCAATATGGAAATTTTAAGTGCTGACTGTTTCACATAAATTTAGAAATTGACTGAGAAATATACTGACTTTGTATATTTAGCTCTGACCATTTCAGAGCTAAATAAATTTTCTCCAAATTTGAAACATTTATTTTACTCCTCTGAGTCACAGTTAGGGCATCATCATCATAGGGACTGGAAGAGCTCCCTGCATGCTGGGGTGATGACCCAACCACAGCCCTCAGGCACCCCCATGGGGGCAGGACATCAGTCCCTGGGTTGGCACCAGGAACAGCCGAACCATCATGAGCCCAGGCATGGCTGCATTAGGATGGGGACTTAAAAATTATGTGGTCTCTCCTATGTGCCATCTTTGTGGCCATGATCTCCCCCAAGCATGTGGAGAACCTCACATATGTTCACCATGCGCTACAGCAGACTTGTGCTAGGAAATTAATTAAGGAACATTCTTGCAGTTAAGAAAATTACTGTCTGTCCTCATGGTTTGCTAGGCCATATTCCAGCATTTATTGTGTCCATTCAATCCATCACTTTTTCAAACAATTTCCAGTCACCTGTGACAGGTAAAACACCTCAGGGATCACCCTCATGCAGCCTACTTGAGGAGTGAAGGAATTTGCTATTACAACCATGCAGACCTTTCTTTATTGGTCATCCTCAATGCCCAGGAACGTTCTTGGTCATAGTTTATTTAGCTGGCATGGATGTAATCCCTGAAACTTATATCTGCTCTAAAACTGGATCAGTAGAACTTCGAAATGTGCATTATATCAAGGGAAATGCAATCTCTCTGAAGCTCTCTAGAGGATGATGAAAGCACTGGCTGTCCTACCATAAGGTAAGGCAGCAGTGGAGGTGCCTAACATAGTATTTTACTGAACTAATTCAATATGAATTATTTGCCATTATCAAAAAATAAGATATTATACTTTGTATTGATTTTTGCCCTATCTTGAATCCTGTTGTGGCTTGCTGTAGGAACTTCAGAATTTACTAGTTACCTCTTATATCACTGTTAAGCCACTGTTGTAGCTTAAAACACATAGATCTTCCATTACAGCTCTTAAATTCTGTTTTATTAACCTGTTTGTTTTAATACAGACTCATATAGGCTATGTTAAAGGTGCTCCAAATTCTCCTCAGTAACCACCAAAGCCTAAGAGCTGCAACAGACACCCTTAAATGTCATCAATCTTTACACTTTATAAGTTGTGGTAGTCATGCCTTTCAGCAAGACACAGTGTGGTATGCTTACATTTCTCTGCTTCTCATTTATATGTTAATAACTCTCAAATGCTTTTATTTGGTTCACTTTCAATATTTTCTAGTGAATTGAGGTAGGGTTACCTTGTCTGAGAATAGTATCTGTTATTTTCTTTTGGCCAATCCTATTAATGGAAATATTGTAATTAAGCACATTGGAGAAAAAAATGGTGATCCAAAAATTGTAGCTGTTGAAGATACATCATTGATCCAGAGGGAAATCACAAGAGTATATTAGAAGAACTGAATTATTGAAATTCTAAAAACTTTATGGGGTGCTACAGTGCAGAATGTAAGCTTATCTACTAGGGATCTAATAATAAGATTTTCTTCTATAAAATGTGATATCTTAAATGAAAATCAGAAAATAAGGAAGTCACCTGTATGTATGGAGTTAACCGTCTATTGTATGCATGAAGGTGGTGCACACAAGACAAAAGACCTCACTTGTGACAGTCAGTAAATGTCAAGATTACTAAAATTGTTTGTTGCATAAAGCACCATCACCAAAATGTCATTTTCAGGATTGGTGTAGCTCTGAACCTGTTCACCACACAGAAGATGAATCTAACTAGAACAGATAAATTTATTAGGAGAAGACAAACAGGGTGTCTCCATTATGAGACAGAATCCAAATAATTTAGTTGTTTTGCTAAAATGAATGACAAAAGTGGAGAGGCATTGTCAGTGTCCACCTAAGAAGACAACTATGTGCCAAGAGAAATAGATAAAACACCAGTATTTTTAATTTCTCTGTCTTCTTGCAACATTACTGGAGTACTATCTACTCTTTGACTGGACAAGTCTTCTGTAATGACAGTAAAGGAAATACTTGAGTTGTGTAAATTGCTTTGATACCTTAGGCAACTCTTTAGAAAATTTTTAGATATGGGAGAGAAAGGAGAAAGGTGGGAATGGGAAATGAAGGTACAAGAAGAGCCTGTTGAGAAGTGAGAGAGGGTCACAGAGAGCACAGGACAGATCTTTTGCTAGAGGTAAGTGTATGTGGTTTTATGTGAAGTGTGACCATACTTCTGTAACTAAATGGTGTGGCTTCCACTGGGACAAAAAAAGAAAATAAAAACAAACAAACAAACAAACAAAACCAAAAAAACAACCAAAAAACCCACCAAAAACCAACCAAAACAAAGCAATCAAAAAAACCCCCAAAAAACCACAAAAAATCCCCCAAAACCAAACAAACAACAAACAAAAAATACTCCCAAAAAACTCAAAAAAAACCAAAAAAACCCCACCAAATCCAAGGAGTGTTAACTTATATAACCTAGAAGATGCAATATTCAAAAGAACAAATAGGCCCATAAATTTAGGCTAAAAATTGAAATAAAATATATGGCCTTTCTAGAAGTGAGATCCCAAATATCCATGCAGAGATGCTTGAAGGAAAATATACTTTCATATAAAAGTATTTCAGTTTGTTGGAGGCATTGTGTAACATGTTTATCCTCAATAACAAATGATGTTACTGAGGCTTGGGTGTCCATTCCATTGTTCTCTTTTATAATTCTACAGGTCTTTATTCATCTTTCTGTCCATATCAAAACAATAATAGGTGAATCTGGGTTTAAATTTACTTGCTCTTTTGAAACTTCAGACTTCTGTGTTACTAGGGGCAGACCACATATCACATAATCTAAATAATTCTATAATCTTTATGCAAGTCCTACCATTAAAAACAAACAAACAAAAAAAAAAAAAAAAAAAAAAAAAAAGGGGAAGAAAATACGATGACAAAGGAACACGAAATGACTTGGAGGCACATAATGCAAAAGTAAAGAAAAAAGATCAGCATTTTCTACCCTAAAAGTGCTATTGTTTAAGTTAAAAACATTCCATTATTCAAATAGGACTGCTTAAAGTTAACAAGTTCTGGTGGTTTCTGTGGAAACAGGGTCAGAAAGCTATAGGTAGTCAGCATGCCACCATTAGCTGAGAAGGAGATCTCTCACTTGCAGATTTCAGGAGTTGCCTGCCTGCTGGGAAACATATTAAAAGGCAGCTTCCAAAAGTAGTCTGCAGGGTTTCAGACTGGTGGAAAGGATGTAAGGTTTAAAAAAGGAGATAATAGTAAAAAAAATACTAAAAATTTTATATATCTAGGAAAAAAAACTTTACCAAAAAATCAAATGATATTAAAAATAATATTAAAGTATAATAAATTTAATTTACAAAATATAAACATTTTTAGTTTGCTGTATTAAAAAATTGAGATTTCAGATAATTTTGTATTCATGGGAAAAATTTAATTATAGTCATAACAGCAGCTGCTAAGGAATCTACAGATAACTATTCAAACTGCAAACCAATCAGCTCTGGTGTTACTAGTCAGAGGCAGGACAAAATAAGAGACAACCCATAGTGGTTCTGGATATTAGGATTTATTTAAGAATCAATGAGAAGAGAGAGAGTTTTTATCCTATTTGTCTACCTCATATAGTCCCTGGCTTACTATTCTTGGTGCTATATTCACTAGATCTTAACTTCTCTTTTCATCAAGGGTCTCACTGCTGGTGGTGGAAGTTCAGTCAGAAATCATGTCAGTCCACACTCACAGTTCACTCCCAGGAGTATTGACATCATGGGCATCCCCTACGGTCCATCTCCATGCATCTCCCACATCTCCAGGATTCTGCCACTTCTAAGATCTTTCCCCTAGCCAGGGTCTTCATGTTTTCTTTCCTGTTCCCCTTCCTACTTCTAAGGAGGAAGACGACTTCTTTGGGAACCCTTCTTTTCCACCACTAGCCCCCAGTTTTCCTTACCTGGATAATCTGTCTACAGAAGCACAGCATGGGATCAATTGCCTCAGTCTTGTGTCTTTTCATTAACTGGACAATTAATAAAGGAGGATTGATGATGGAGGATTGTGACAGCAATAATATTTTTCATACAATAAGAAATGGAAAACACATGGCAGTAGACAAAAGGATAATTTTGTAGAGGGTCAGGACATAGTCATTTGCTCTCAGAAGGAAACTACTCTGTTCCTGTTATGCAGCTTCTGGTTGAAGACACATTCACTAGGTATGTGAACCCAGTAATGGCCTCAAGAATATATGTGTTGCCCTTTAGGAAAGCATAAACCAGCTTCCTCTACTGTTTGACTTTATTACAAAACAATATTTCGATTTGCCCAGGTTTGAAAACACAACAATAATGAGCAACATCTTTTCAAAATGCTTTCTTTGTGTTCTTATTTATATGTTCCTTTCCTGTCATTTGCTTTTCAAAGACCACTCTGATGCAGGAACTCGTCTGACTGATTGCTCCATACTGCTCTATTTAAACTCTCCTTCTTTTTCTGTGACCTTTATTCCCAAAGGTGTTCTTAATGTTGCTCTCCTCTTAGTCCCATGCTACTATCACTGCAGCTTTGCTTTGGCCTTTTACATAGTGAAAGGGTGAATGAATCACAGGAGATCTCAAACAGATAGATGCTAAAAGGTGTGATAAGAGTGCAGAAAGCTGTCTTTTCATTTTTCACCCCTACTTATGTATTTTCTCTATTCCTTGCAGGTTTTATGCAGGTGTGTTTTTCAGGGTAGTCAGGCCTGCTGAGATGTAAAATGAAGCAGTAATAAAAGTATACAGATGCATAAAAAAAGAAATTGTGATTTTCTGTTTCTGTAGGAAACAAAAGGAAGGGGGAGAACTCTCTGAAGATTACTCTTTTAGCACTGTGTTTTCCCTATCTGTTT
This sequence comes from Peucedramus taeniatus, assembly GCA_013400575.1. NCBI lineage: Eukaryota > Metazoa > Chordata > Aves > Passeriformes > Fringillidae > Peucedramus > Peucedramus taeniatus. The sequence goes on from WBNO01004077.1 coordinate 70,741, forward strand.
TCTTTTTCCTTAAATCTCTTAGAATTCCATAATTATAAGGGAAACTGAAGAGTCATTAAAAAGAGATATACAAGAAGAATTTTCCCATCTGTATACTTGCAAAGAAGATAATGTCAAATATAACCTCTTCTAAAAGCCTAAAAATTGATTGCCTTTTGGAAAATATCTGGATTTCATAATTAATCTTTTTTGTAGGTAGAATAAATTGATGATCATGAATTGATGGAAAGTCCTCTCTTTTATGAGTGGATATAGCTGGGCATCTTTGTGTTGCATTAGAAGTTCAAATGTTGTCCATCTGGTCTAGGTTTTTCTTACAGTATAAAAATTTTATCTATCAGAAAAAACAGTTTTTCAAGCTGAAGTGTTTTTAAAAAGTATAACTGATTGGGTTTTTTTAATTAAAATATTCAGGTCCAGATACTATTCTCAACAAAATGGAGCAATAGGCTGTGAAGATGGAGTTCTACTTTCAAGTGGTACAGAGAAGAGGTTTAGGTCAAGGGTTTCTTTTCCATGGTCAGAATTTTGCTACATGTTTATTGATTTGTTTGTGTGGGGCTGATAAACTCTGAATATTTGTGATTTCATTCTGGTGAATGCCACAACCCAGATATATAGGCCTTGGGGAACTGAAACAGAAAATGGAATGAGAAGCTGTTGCTAAAGTAATTTCTCCAATATCTAACACAACATCCATGTTGTCTTCAAAAAGTTTCTTATGCTCTGAGTTTGCAATGCTGCATCTATATTAACCACTTTTATATGACAAGTGAAATTGCACAGCGTACAAAACATAGCGTTATTCCACTTTACAATTCTCTTTCACTCTGACTGCCGAAAAAGTTATTTCTCACTGTTCCAAAATTAATTTACTGATTTCCTAGTGATACTTTCAGAAAATACATTGTGAAATCCCAGTTATCTACTTCAATCTAAGATAAAAATTAAATTTTCTCTTCTAATTTGTGCAATTTCATTGTCTGATTCAAAATTTCCATCACTTTACAATTTGCAGAAATCACAGAGTAATCGTGATGACTCTAAAATATGTGTGTTCCACTATATTTTGGAAGTGCCAGGTAGACTAATATCTTGACACTTACCTAAGTCAAAGCCTGGGAAAAGCAAATCAAACTAAGTTTGATATTTGAATGACCTTTGATAAATACATGTAACATTTTGTTAAAATAAATTATTTTGAATATGCATGTCAGAGTGAGTAGGGGTTTAGGAAAATGTTGTTTATCTATGTCTATAGGAACACATATCAGCCTGTGCACACACAGATACACATATCTACATAAAATTCCATAAGAGCAGAGAAGTTGTTAGTACTCTTAGGATTTCTGGCAACAATAAGGCTTCAGAATTCTAGCTGCAAGTAGTCTTTTCAGTTAATCTTTCACAGTAGTTTTTTTAATCAATCCATGTGCCAATTATTAATAACATTAAACCTGTGAGAAATTATGAACGACTTCTACCAAGGAATAGCTAAACTAACCTATGCTTGGAAGCCACTAGCCCTCAATGAGACCAAATGGAAATGGTAAACTGACAGCTTAAGAACAAAACTTAGTGCAGCCTTTTGGCTTCAAAACTGCCCTAGAAGTGGTGAAAGATGAAAAGATGAGAAGAGCAACATTTGTTTTGCTATCTAAGTTGCTAGTAATTAACAGAAATAACTGGAAACAGTTCTGGCTAAAAAGACAGTTTGGAGTATAAATTGACTTATTCCAAGGAGTTCCTTTGCAATTGCTGCTGAAGTTTCTTGTTCACACAGACCAGGGACTTTCTGGCTCTCTGCAGTTTCCTCCTTCTCTGCACTTCTAAATTTCCTTTTGATGGACAAACTGTGTGTGAAAAGGCCACAAACAGTTTTCAGACACAGCAGCAAAGAAATGCTCTGAATGTCCCAGCTGGCACATGTTCACATTGCTCAGAAAAATAGCCCTCGAGAGAAAGGGAAGAGGGGAAAAAAGGGAAAACAAAAAGAGAAAAGTGGCAAAAACATACCCTTAAAGATTCTGTGGAGAAAACTGAACAGGTGAGGGAGAAGGTCTATAAGTGATAAAAATTATTTTGTACCGTAGTTGGTGCCCTTCCTTATTTCTTTTTAGCTAACCCTGAGGCAAAGCTCAGCTAACAAAAGATAGCTACAAACTAATCTTGCCATTCACAGCATAGCTCTCTCACATTTATCAGGACCAATTTCAAGACTAAAGATTATAGTCACTATAATAACTTCTTTTGTTTCTAGTTTATCATTGTTTAAACCATAGAATGAGATCTGCCCTGTAAAAACATATGTTGGATGAAGTGGAAAAGCTCACAGGGTGTGAAATAAAACTAAAGTTGCCGTTTTAATCTGCAGCAAGTCTGCCCTGATATGTTCTTTAAACTCTGAAAGAATTTTGAGAAGAAAATGTACTCTTAGGTATCAGAAAGTTCCTTACATTTCAGCCGAATTAAAACAAAAAGGCACCCCAATATTTATCAGTTCCTAAATTTCTTTTCAATTACTGATACTTGCACTTAAAGATGATCTTTGATCTAAGATGGTCAAAATCCATCTAAGATGGATTTTTCTAAGATCTAAGATGGATCTTTGATCTAAGATGAACAAAGAAATTTAGGAATTTCAGAGAGTTCATCTCTGAAATACCTTCACAAAACAGGAAGAAAATGCATTTTGCCACTTAAAAAAACCAACCCAACCAACCAACCCAACCTAAAAAAAATAATTCCAAAAAACAACCAAATATAAACCACAAAAAACCCAACTAAACAAACAAACAAAAAAAAAAAAAAACCAAAAAACCCCCAAAACAAACAAACAAACAAAAAAACAAACAAACAAAAAAAACCCGAACAAAACAAAACCAAACCAAAAACCAAATACAAAAAACACCAAAAACAAAATACAAAAACAAGAACTGACTTTGCTCCCTTCAGAGATCTGCTTGAAAAAGTTTTGTGGCATAAGGCTCTAGAGGGAAAAGGGATACAAGGAAACTGTTTGACATTCAAGGATCACCTCCTCCAGGTAATGAACAATCCATCCCAACAACCAAGAAGTCAGACAAAAACCGCAGAAGACTAACAAAGACAAAAAAGTATTTTCTGGCAAAACTTAGACTAGAAGGTGGATGCAGGTAACTTAGAATATAGACACTGTCTGATAATGTAGAGACATGCTTAGAGAAGTCATAACCCACACAGAGTTGAATGTCACAGGGGGTGTTCAAGGAAGAAAATACTTCTGTAATGATGAAACTAACAAACTTAGACTAGGGAAAATGTTGGTTCAGAAAAATGATAGAAAATACTGTAGGTGTCTTTTTCAGTTCAGTTTTGTAAGACTCGCTTCCAGAATTCTGAGGACTTTTGATAGATAATTACAGGACAACCAGCATAACATATTGCCACACAAACCTTTCTTTGCTGCTGTGTGACTGTGCCCCATCAGTGGGGCCACTGCCCATGCCAGAGTCACTAACAACTCCTGGCTCTCCCTCACCCATAGGGAAGTTCTATTTCTCTGCTCCCAGATAGCTGGAGAGCCTGTATGATTTATCTACTTTCTCTGTTACTGCCGACACTCTCTTAAGACAGAATTTTTCCCTAAACCTTTCTGTATTTTTGGATTTTTAACTAGTTTCCCCTATAGGGAATAGCTCATTTCAAAACTATTGCTATTTCTGATTGACATGCCAGCCAAGCTCTCATGAAATTCAGAGTACTATCTTGCCCTCAGAGTAAATTCTCTCTTAGGTGATACTCTGTAAAGAGCTTTAGATCTCCTACTGCAGAGTTCTAAAACCTTGATGTTGACTTCTCCTGTAGCCCAGAATTAAAAATATAGCTGAAATGTTATTTTTTTTCCATTAGTAATGAGCAGAATAGTAAAAAGGATAAAGATGTTGAACATATATGACATAAAAAAGAAATTGTACATGATGCATGTGTATTGCATGTAATTACAGTTTAACATAAAAAAATCTAAGGGCAAAACAAGTACTGTTAAGAAAACCTATTAGAAAACCTAATTCTGAGTCTTCAAAGAGAGAGCAGTGTGAGGCATGTGAAGCCTGCCTAGCTTTTTCACATTTAGTATACATCAAGAATAATAGTAACAAAATAAAACCAAATTTAGTCACTGCTTACCATGGAATTTTTCCTCCTTCTGTTTTTTTAGCTTCTGCCTTTTCAAAGCATGTATTCTAAGCCCAAGACTAACTTTCAGAACACGGAAATGCGAAACATGAAATTCTGAAAAGCTAAGATTTCAAGATTACATCCCATAACTATTTCTAGACAATACCAATATAGTGAACTATGCCTAAATTTGATATGTTTTAGAAGATAGTGGGAATATGAGCCATCCATGAATCTGATCTCTTCATGCAGAAATTTACAATTGAAACGCCGTCAAGACATAAATAATCACGGGCAGTAATACTTATTATTCCCCTTTGAGCAATTCATTCCCATGTCAGAACACTAAAATTTTTCTGTCTTAGCTAGATGCTTTGAACACATCATAGGACCAGTGGATTCCCCACAAGCTTCATAGAGACCATTTGCTTTCTTCCTAATTTTTACCTGTTTATTCTGGAATACTTATATTTTCATACTTAGATGAAAAGACAGTTAAAAAAAAAAAAAAAGCAAAACACAAAAAAACCCCAAGAAATTGTCAATAATAAAAGAGACACTTAAATTCAGATGATTAGAGAAGAATTGGACCTTGCCAAATATATAGCAACAGGTTCTTTAATATTTTAATAGTAGACACTGCTGGTTTGCCAGTTATTGATGTTTATGCTGCTCAGGAGAACAATTGCATTACCTTGTTCTTTAACTGATCAATAGGTTGCTAATAACAAAATCCTGAAATTTCCATTAACAACTTCTCATAAAGTGCTTCTGACCATACAAGATGCTACCTATGAGAGCAACCATGTGTTTTTCATATGTTAACAAATTAATTTATCAGTGAAAAGCAGCAGTTTGGTATTACTCATGACCAATTGCTACAGTGTTGCTTCTTTGCTACAGTTGCTAGCAGAACCAGAGCATTGGAGCAGAATTCAATTCCCCAGTATCATATAGCAAGGCAACTCCTGTGCTTCTAGATTCTAATCCAATAATTACCTCTGCAAGGAACTACATCCATCAATTACATCCATTACACTGAACATGCCTTGCCAGTGCTGGGAGCTTATAACCTCTGTAATTCACTTGCAGAACTCAGCCCCCAGTGAACTCAGACTGTGCACCCTTATATTCACCTTGGAACTCTAAGGCTATCCTTGGTCATCCAATGACATCTGTGTATTACACCTACTTTTCTACACACATCTCAAAGCACAGGTTAAGTCTGGCCGGACGGATTGTGTGAACAAGTCTGTAGAACTGAATAATTACAAAATTACTTCTTACCAGAGGCAAGAGTTGTTTTTAACTTCTTAAAAGAAATCTCTACTTAAATTGAAATGTAAAAAAAAAAAAAAAAAAAAAAAAAAAGAAAAAAAAAGAAAAAAAAAGGTAGGATAAAAACCATAGAATTTTGAAAATCATACTCTTCATGGATAATGCAAGAGTAATTTTCTTATAAAAAGTGAAACGTCTTGTTATTTTCTATCTCTTTTATTTCTTGTAATATGGTAAGAAAATTTAAATGAATAGAGATGTGAATAAATAGATGGTTGTAATGTGATTATAAGCCATCTTAGAGCAGGACAGTAAATGAATGGATTTAACACCTGATAGTATATGTTTTTGTTATGGATCCTTGTTATCTGGGAATAGAGAAATAAAACTGTATTACTATCTATACTGACTGCTATACTGAACTGATAATTAAAATGGATGTACTGGTATTACTGTTTTCTTAAACAATTGATGAATGGTTCAATATAGTATTTTTTTCATGCTCTGGAGACTAGTGAAACTACTTTTAGGTGCTAATACAGCTGGATTACAATTATCATGCCAATACGCAACCCCCTAAATCAGAGTTTCAGGATAGTCATGGAGAGTAGGTACATAATGAGGCTAAATAGTTTTTTCTTTATTTTTAAGATATTTAATGGTTTGAACATCATGTGACACCAGTTTTAATACTGTAGAATTATTGGTTTAACGTCTGCAACAAAACCAAATTGCTATGCCACTTCTGTCAAGATGCCACTGAGAACCTTTCCCAGAAATTGTGCTTTAATAGGGGTGAAGTCATGCTCTGAGTGCTGCTCAGCATCTCATCAGCTCTTTTAAAATTCCACTGTCAGAAACTCAACAAACACAGATCAATCTAATTCCCAAGCATCAGCAGAGGATTGAACTTGCAATGTGCTTTCACTAGAACTGCACTGAGTGCATCAAAACGATTTGATGTTATCTATCAATGAGCCTTTGTTTTCTTTGTTTGCTTGGGATATTTTTGGATGTCAATTTGTTGGGGTTTTTTGGTAATTGAATTTCATTACTATGTGTTTAACATGCACTTTTCCTAGTAAGTCATTCTGTTTCTTCTGTTTGGTCTTTGCTTGATTTACTTGCACTTTCGAGATTAAATGACATGTGTTATTATGGAACACAGGTGACATAAGCATACAAAAACCACGAATGTATAAACACCGTGAACAAAAAATCTTTTAACAGATGCTTTAATTTGCACCACATAAATTAGGTACAGAGATCTAAAAGTTAATTAAAAATGTTGATTAGTGAAACTAAGAGTTATAATTAAACTGTCTTTCCTGGTTGGCCTAGTTAAGAAATTTTACTGAAATAGTTCCTACTACTTTTGTATAAAGAGGTATTGTAGCATGCAAATCACTTGAAACTAAATATTAGTGGATTGCAAAAATAAGGATTATGCAATCCTAATTTTATAACTTTAAAATTTATAAGCATTATGGAAAAGTATGGCAATATATGTATTTAATCCACTAATATACAGTTCTAAACTGTTACTATAAAAACTTTTGTTATGGTGTTGTCAACATTTTACGCAAGAGAATATTTGTGTTCCATAGAGCAAAGAGGCCAAGTTCTGTAATGTCCTATATCCTATCAAATAGTGATGAAATAGGCATATTAATTAATAATATGGAATCTGTCTTCGAAGCCTCTATTCTGCATTGCATAGTCCAGAGCATAAAGTGCTTTTATTTATAGAAGGTGTTGTGACAAGGTAGACAAATATTTCCCCATATTTTTTTTTTTAATTTGGGGTCATCTTTAATGCTGTATTTCTTATTCTTGCTTTTAATTGTAGCTGTCAGCTTACTAACAGCTAATATGAACAACTTGAAAAATGTAACAAAAACATACATGAAGACTGATTTTTCCAAAGATGATTTCCTTTCCCCTTTTTACTTTAATTCTTTTCAGAATGATGCCTATTATGGTAAATTTTTTGGATCAGGTCCATAAAGTGATAAATAACCTGAGTGTTACCATGCAACTTCTTTAAGGAAAAACATCTCTATAAAAAAATAATAATAAAACAATCAATAAGAATCATAGAAATCTTAAGCCAGCCAAATAATTGCACAGTGTATTAAAAAGAAGTATCTTACATAAAAAGTTGTATTCTGTTTCATTGAAATGTTGGGAGTTGCAAAGTTTACTATGCATCTTAATTAATGGACCTTCAACCAAGCCCCTAGTCTGAATACCTTTGGAATTTGGAAAAATGCAGATTTCAGATTCTCATTGGATCCTAATGTTCCAGCTGTGCAATTTAAAAATTCTGCATCATTTATCTGAGCATTTCACCTTTTAAGGGTGCAAAAAGTGCAGAAATATATCTGAGTTTCTGCTTGGACAGAGTTCATTTTTTCAGTTTCCTTGATGGGGGCAGAGCCTGCAGCCACCTGGGTGTGTTTTGGTTGTTACTCTATACCAGGCACATTGTCCCTGGAAGGTATGGCTTCGGGTGGAATTATAAAGGAATGTGCAGTGGAGCCATGGCTGGTTTCCCTCCTTTTTACAGGGAAGAAGAGCAGTAAGAAGAGTTATGGGGTGGGGTGGCATGGATGGTCTAGCTTGGGAGGGTTTGTCATTGTTTTTCAGTGGCTCAGGCTCAGATAAAAAATGCCAACTGTGGCAGTGCCTGCCATTTTCTCCTTTGTCTTGGGAAGCTGTGTGTTACCAGCCATGGTAACACTGGGTCAGTAGGACTTCTGTAAGCATTTTTATTTTGTTACACAATCACCCTCTTTCATACACTGTTGTCATTAGCATCATTACTGTTACTGTTTGTTTTCCGTATTTTATGGTATTTTTTTTCCAGTGAATTGTTACCTCAAGCCATAATCTCTGCCTTTCTGTCACTTTTTCACTGGAGGGGGAGAGAGGAGGGGAGGTGGCTGCTTGGAGCTTAATTTCCATCTGGTTTTAAACAACAACAGAAATTTATTTTGTCTTTAGCCACCTTTTACTGATGTGTGTTATGTTTCTCAAAAGCTTGCCCCACCATCTGCCCTGGAGTAAGGGATCATCAAATGTAGTTCTTACAGCATTTACTATGATGACAAATTACCCATGACCACCGTTGTGGAAAATATAAAGTTCCCTAAGTAAATCAGACTTGCAAAAGGTTATACACTCACCCTGCAAATCCTATTTTGGCCCAGCAGAGTTACTTCACATAATCCACATCTGATATAATTGTGCAAGCATTAATTAAATGCAGGTTTGGAAGAGTCTGAAGAAAAATGCAGTTCTGAACTTATGTATCTTTGCTTTAGAAATTGACAATTACAATTGACAATGCTGTTAGGATGAGTGTTATAATTTCCCATTTTTTTACACTTTCTTTCTCCCTCAAGATCTTAACAAAATAGCTCTTATATAACAATCTGCCCAAGAAGATAATTTGTTTTGGAGTAATTTATAGGGGGAGAATAACATTGATAGGTTGTTATTTCTCCATGGCGTGGGAGTTAATTTGTTATTAGTACTATGAAGTTACAGATCCTGTTTAACTGGAGTATAAATGCAGGAATTTAGAGAACTAAAGCATCACTAAGTGCCATCCTTATTTAAAGACATTAATTTGCTTGGATAATTGTTACAGTGTATAAGCAATCATTCATTGAATGAAATGTTTTGGCCTAAGAACAGTGTGATTTACAAATGTGCTTATAATACAGTATTTAAATGGGAAAAGAAAACTTAAGCCAATAGGAGGCTAATTAAATTGAGTCTATTAAGAAGAGGTTTCAAAATATGCTCAGTAAGTATCTGAAAGAGAACATGAGAAGATTATATTAAAGGGTATTTTTGTCCTTCTGCACAATCATCACGTATCAGATTGTTAACTGATAGGACAACACAGCCACTCTATTTTATGACTTTGTACAATACACAGTTCAGTTACTTGAATTACAGAATCATAAGAAAATAGCATGGCTTGGCTTGGAAGGGGTCTCAAAGATCATCTTGTTCCAGCCCCCTTACCATGGGCAGGGACATCTTCCACTAGATCAAGCTGCACAGAGCCCCATCCAACCTGGCCTTGAACACGTTCAGGGGTTGGGTACCACAGCTCCTCTGAGCAACCCCTGCCAGTGTCTCACCATCCTCACAGTAAAGAATTTCTCTGCTGGCCAAATCAGAGAAAATGCATCAGCAGACTTTGGTCCCCAAATTTTGCTCAAGAGCATCTGAAAGTAACACACTGTAAACAACCCATTTGTTCTCTCTTACTCTGCTAACTTTTAACTTTTTAATATTCACAAAGCAGCACCAAAATGATAGTCCATGAACCACAGAAAAGCTTTATGAAAGTGAAAATAGAGAGTGCTAGCTTGTGTTTTTTCCTACATTTTTATAATTTTTCCCTTGAAATAATTAATTAAAAAACTCTCATAGAAAAACTCATTCAGTGTTTTGAGGCTTGCATAAACAAAACAGCTGTGAGGACTGTGTTCCAGATGTAGTTTCTCTCTTTGGTTTAGTCAATATTAAAAGCTTTGAAGTTGTATATAAATGATAAAAGTGACAAAGTGGATGAAAGTTCTGCTTTCCTTTAACAGGTCAAGCACTAGACCTACCCCTTGTACTAGTGGTTTTAGATGAGAACCACTGAGAATAGTCTTACAGAATTTAGTAAATAGTAGGAAAAAATGAACCATTTATAAAATTATTGTATAAATTAAAAAAGAATCTTGCTGTTGTTGTAAATGTCATCTATCTAAAAGTACTGGCAACTACAAGGGAAAAAAATTATCTTTGTCTAAGGTTCACACTGGAAGTCATATTTCAGTATAGTTTCTTTCCTGTTAAGAAAAAAAAAGAGTAAAGAAGCCTGGAACTTGAAATTCTTATGTAGCTAAGACTATATAACACAGAATCAACAACATCTTATACAAAGAATACATAAATAAATAAACCACCAAGTCTTCTTCACAAAACATGCAGAATTGGTACAGGGCTCAAGCAAAGGAATTTTTCCTCTTTGAAGTTCACATTTAATATATCCACTTTTCCAAACTTAGGTATCCCTACTGTATTTAACTATTTGATCTTGAAGAAACAAATTCTATTCATCATATAGATATTAGTCATGCCACAGAATGTTTCACTAGAATTTGCTTGGGTACTACATTGAGCAGTGCACTATCCCAAGCTAAATAGACTAAATTTAATTTTGATGTCCATAAACTATCAAGAGGAGTGCTGTTTTCTCCAGACTATTCCTTGCATAGTGAATTCAATGAAAAAAATATTTATTTACAGTTAAAGCCAGTACATGGCTTTGTGACTAACTGCTTGCTGCTTTTTGTTGTCTACAATGCAGTATCTTGTAGTAAGTTGTTTAGAATATATGTTAAAACTTCATGTCACAGAGCAACAGAGGTTGCAGATAACCAAGCTACAGGCTTGGAAAAGGTAAATTAGTCAAGACGTTGGGTCAGGCTAACTTTACTCATTTCCATACTAATTGAACCAGAGCTCCTGTGATCGTTTGTACATGTACAAAATACCTAGGTAAACCTGTTACAGTGTATGTTGTTATTAATAATGCATCTGTAACTCTAAAGTTCATTCTGCTCTGGCAGTTCATACCACCATTGTGTCAAATTTTAGCTAGTCATGAAAAACAATTTATTGTCATTTCTGAAATATTCATTTTTTTCTTTACTTGAATTAACAGTCCTATTTTTCTGTTGGACAGAATTAAAAGCTGGTATGATATTAAAGGCTTTTCTTTTAAAGTTTGGAAATTATAGTGAATTTTCACTTCTAGAAGATATGAATTTTCTGATCATGTTTTAATAAGAATTTTTCCTCATGTTTATGCATGTAAACAGGTTTTAGTGTGTTTGTAACATGGGAGCAAACACTGTTAAGTGCATGCCAATGCACTTTGCCAATTGGCAAAGTGTTTTGCCAATGAACTGAGGAAAGCTCCAGAAAATAAAAATCTGTGACAATAGTGTGTAAATATCTATGAAAGTATGATGGACAATTTGATTTATCTAGAATGTGTAAGATGGTCTAAGATGGAATAGTTAATAAATGATGCACTATGTAGTGGAGATCTAGCACAATCAATTCTTAATCAAAACTGTGGCCTATATGCTTGTAATCAAAACCCTATTCATTGCTGAATAATTTTAATAGAGCTAAAACAAATGTAGTCATTAGGGAACATTTCAAATTTTCTGAAGAATTGCTTCACTCAGAGGTAGTTAATTGAACTAATTAATAGAGTTATTTTCAGATTTAGTCTTTGCTTTTAATCTGCCACTGTGAAATTTTTGTTAGTTTTTTCTTCATGTCTGTTATCAATCCTCTCTAACACGTATAAACCAGATTATTGTGACTGTATAACACTGTTAAATCCTATTTTTTTTTTTTATTAAAATTTTCGTTTCTGTTTGGTTTTGATTTGTTTTTTTTTGTTTTGGTGTCCTTTTTTACAAAAAGATGGATTTTTTTTTTTACACAATTTTTTTATTGTATGGAAAAGCGTCAGATATTACATTGGTCTCTCTGGTGCAACTGAGCTTGATACTCTCACCCATAAGCTGCCTCAGTTAAGAGGCTGAGAATTCAAAGTGTCCCGAGGAAACCACACATTTCCCCAGGAAAACATAGAGCAAAATTTAGCCATCTGGGCATGGCTATATTAAGAATTTTATAATTTCAATTTTCCTTCTGCCCTTCATTGGTAAGTAAAAAAAGAAGTCTAGCCCCCAGCCAAATTATACCTTTTATGTAATGAAAATATATATTTTTGTGAGTACTGCTAGGTAATGTTTTAAATCTGTTTGTCCAATGTAAGCAGTGATGACTTAGAAACCAGTTACTTAAGAAAGGACATTAAATGTTCAGTTTCAGTTAACAGTAGATCATAACTTATTTGTAAACATTGTAATGCTTGTGGTTTTTACAGACTTCTCTGCTATGAAGTAGTAGCAAAACATTTTCATGTATCTATTTTATGGCTCTCATACAATAAAGGGAAAAAATATTTTATTAATACTATGTTGACATAGGATTCATCATAAAACCTTGAAATGCAGTAACTGGTTTAGTAAAAGTGAAATATGTAACTTCATAGATGAATCTTAATAATTTGATATATTATATGCTGAGATGAACTAAACTATTTCATGTTTTATGACCCATTAAAGTAAACTGATTTTTTTTTCTGCCACAGTATTGATGTTTATAGCATTTTCTTTTACAAGGACGTGTCATCTTCAAATTTTCTTGTTCATCAAGCTTACTTTGAAGATATTTCCTCATAAAATAATGCCAGACCCAGTCTAAAGATATTTTTTCATTTACTTCTGAAACATTTCAATAGATTGCATCATTACTTTACATTTTACACATTTTTCTCTAGAAAGTTTTCTTAAAAGAAGGATTTAAGAACTTTTTTTTATCATGTTATTGCAATTTTTGTTGGTTAATTAAATTGAAGTTAAGGACTTCAGTGTAGGCATAAATTTGTGTCATGAGGTAGAGAACAATCAATATACTTATAAAAATATATATATATGTACAAAGTCCCAACACTCTGGCTAGTATTAAAAATCTATTGTTTATTGAGTTCAGCAGAATGCTTTCTCAATACAAATATAAGCAAAGATTGTAGCAGTTGGTACAAAAAAATAAAATGTGAAAGTGAAGTCTATGGCTCATTGTGGAAAGATAGCTGTGGGTAAAATTAGAGGAAACTGGGAAGTTATATTCACATCCTAACAGAAGTCATAACAGTATGAAAATTATAGGGTAAAATGCAGCTGCTAGTCCCTGGATAGAATATGGCTGACACACTCAAAACCTGTTCCATGATGATTCCCTACATCTACAGCCTGCAACCATAGCACCTGCTGAGGGGGATGGAATGGAGGGTGGAGCAGAGTGCAGACACCATGGCCAGGCTCTACTGGTATCCCTGCAGGAAAGGGAACTCCATGGTACTTTGCAGCTGATAAACTGCATACCATCAGTCAACCAGGGCAGATAGGGGAAGATGTCCTGCTGCTGAGCCAGAAACTGTGGAGAAATTGCTCTCCTCAGGTTGACTTGGTTCATTATAGCCTAATTGTACTATTGATGCACACCTCCACCCCAAAGGTATTCCCAAACTGGGAATGTCCTCTATATTTTCTTTGACTGTATCTGTAAAATGAGGTGAGAGAATTTAACACCAGTCAGCAGCAGAGGTATCCATGACAAGAATCACTCAAGCTCCACCTAAACATAAAGAAATACTATAAAAGTAAGTTGAGAATGGAAAAGTTAGTAAAGACTCCACCATAACTACTGAGGTGAGTTAAAGGGCTGAACCTCTTTTCTCCCCGCGGGCACACTTATTGCGGAAGAACCACTCTATGCATACTGAAAACTTTTACTGGGGATTAGAACTTGTCTGTGTATTGGTCTGAATGTGTTTTTATTTTTTTAATTCATTTTTATAAATGGAAGAGTATTGATGAGTAAGGCTGGAGGTCTAGGGCGTGCTGTCACCCCTGTTACTTTCTGTCAGAGGTCCCAGATGATATCTGTCACTCACTTCTCTCTTCCAGGTTAGTTTGAATTGTCTATTTAAGTCATTTGACTCTTTAGGACAGGTAAAGGGTGAAAACTAATTGCATAACTCCAAACCAAGCTATCTGAAATCAGACAGATTGCTGACAGACACATTGTGATGTTTGAAGTTATGTGAATCCTGGCAGGTTAAGTCTGAAAGGACTCTGGGCTTCACAAGTGGATCTTAGCAGTCTGAGCATCCTGTTTCCCCAGGTGGGATAGATGCCTACACTGCCCTAATGTTGCCACATGGACTTACCTATCTCTACTCACACCTTAAAGCATTCTTTTGTGACAGCAAACAGTAGTTAAAGTTAGTGAAGCACCATACAACTGGATAGAGGAATGTATAATATTCTGAGGAGATATTAACTAAGGATATGAACATCCTTTTTGTTCTAGCTGTGAATAAATGCAGTTGGGCTAGGTTAGGTGAAGAAAGAGTTGGATCAAGGGACATAATGGATGGTATGTTAAAATGTCTGAAGGAAAAGTTATATCACATAGGCTCAATAAATAAGATATTTTTCTTCCCCTCTCTTGTGTATGCTTGATTTTCAGTTTTAGATGAAGTGAAAGTACAATTTCACTCATTGTTCCTTCATATAATTTGTATATTTATAGCTTCCTCATTTGATACAATATTTATATTCAATTATATAGCATAGCAAACTGTCTTTGTTTGATGTCTGTTGGGGGTTGGATGTGTTTCTTTTGTGTTTGTGGAATTTTTTCCTGGTGGTTTGCTAGGTAACTAATTGCTGGGTACTTTATGGATACTTGACTTAAACAAAGGAGGCAGCAGGTTTCTCCGGGTGGAACAGCAGTGAACAGCAGCTTGGTCCGAGGACACCGCTCCGAAAGGACTGGAGTACCAGGGGACCCTGCTTGTTTTCTCTCTCTCCACTGGATTTCTCTCCAGAGGAAGACTGAACACATTTTTCGTCACCATCGGACTTTCCTACAGGACTATTTTCACTTCACAGAACTGCATTTACTGCTCAAGGAGGATTTCATCTGAGCTGCTTTCACCATCCTGATACTCAGGGTGTCAGGTCACATCCCTGACTCTGTCAGGGCATTTTCTGAGGTTTTGTTGCTTCTTTGTTTTTGCTTGTCTCTTAGTGCTATTACATTTGTATTTGTCTTTGCTTTGTCTAATATTCCTAGTAAAGAACTGTTATTCCCACTCCCAAATCTTTGCCTGAGAGCCTCCAATTTCAAAATTATAATAATCTGAGGGAGGGGGTTTACATTCTCTATTCAAAGGGAGATTCCAGCTTTTGCTGGCAGGTACCTGTCTTTCAAACCAAGACAATGTCTCTTAACAGTGAAGTTTTTAATGTTTATGTTGAACTTTTTTTTCCAGTAAGAAACTCTTTGTGTGTTAGGCAGCGAGACAGAATAAAATGGATATCTTTTTCTCATGCAAGAAGATCTGTAAGTTTATCTCTTTGAATGTATGACTTGCCAGGCACTGAAATCACAGAGATTTGACCTGTTCCAGAGACTTGTTTTAAACATGGACATTTTGTTTCCTTATGAACACCTTGCATTTCTCATTACTGCTAATATCCTGTTCACATAAAAAAAGATTCTTCTTCCTACTGTTATTTATTGAAACCTTCCACAATGCCTCCATAGATAACTTATAAAATTTAACATTATTTTATTAGAGTTTGGGAAGAAGTAATTGACACACATATGACATTATGGAGTTTCAACTTATCTACCTCAACATTGTCAGGCCACAAGTATATGCAAAACAATTATCAAATACAGAGCTTGCAACTCAGAAGTCTGTAACCCAGGCTAAAGTTCTGACTACACTATATCTATCAGTCATCTATCTAGCTGAAATAAAAATATTTAAGCCTATCCACCTACTTATTTTCTCTGATTTTTTCAGGTTTACATATCTTTCACTTTTACTCTTCTTACTAGGTGTTCAAGCTCCATAAATGAGTTGGTCCTGAAATTAGTAAACTATTTGAAATAACTAGTAGAATAACCATGACATTGAATAGAAGCTCAGAAATTTATGCAGTGCAGAAGAACTTTTTTTCTGAAAATGAGGGTCATTCAAAACTGGCATTTGAATAAACAGGATTAAGCTTGCAATTCCCATTGAATTCCCATCAGTGATTGTAACTTTTATATATATATAAATATTCATATCATTCAGTATTTGTCATAATAAGGATAACATAGCACATGAAACTTGTAGTGACTCCAAGACTTCTTCATGATGCACCAGTTCATCAGAATGTAACCCAATAAAATGCCCAACAGGCAGTGGCAACATCCAGTTGAGGCATTCTGAAAAGTCACCAACAGAAGTTGCTACCAATATTTGGAAAATATTTTTACTCACTCTGCCTCAGATTTGTTGCACAGCATTTTTGTACTAAAAAAAAACCCTCTTTTTGAAAAGACATTTAATTATGACTTGTGCACATAGAAGAGTGAAAGCAAAATAACATAGAACCCATGAATAATGACATGAGAACTATTTTCTGTATGGCTATGGCCAAGTGCACTGGATATTACACCTACAGCCTTTTGGAGAGTGATCTTGTGTGATAGTCTGTGTCACAAGATGGTGTCTGTACATGAGGGTCAGAAAACCAGAGAGCTGCAGCACTCAAGATGGTTTGTGCCAGAGCGAATATTCACTCATTCCTCATCGGGAAGCCTGATCACTTTAGAGAGTCAGAAAATGACTTCTTCTCCCTTATTCATCATCTTCCTTCCTGCATGCATTTCCCTATGTCAATGCATGTATGTGCAATTACTGAAGTTAAAAAGAATTTATAATGGTAAATAATTGCACTACAAAAATTAAAATAATAAGGACAGCCACCACTTTCAATAAATGTTCTCACTAGTGGCAGTGGAAGTAGCACTGATGGGCCAACCTCCACACAGTATTTGTATTGCTAAAAATCTGTCCTACACTGCTAGCAATCCTAAACAGAGGAATGAATGTTGTTAAGATTATCATTATTATATTAATGCATGGGAGTGTGACAACCTGCGCATCCGTTTCGGGAAATCAAGAATGTTGTATAATGTTTCTTAAAGCACAAGTCTTTTGAAGAGCAGCTGAGGGAACTGAGGTTGTTTAGCCTGAAGAAAAGGAGGCCGAGGGGAGATATTACTGCTCTCTGCTTCCTAAAATGGGGTTGTAGCCAGGTGGGGGTTGATGTTTTCTGCCAGGTAACAAACAATAGAACAAGAGGAATTGACCTCTAGTTGTGCCAGGGGATGTTTAATTGGATATTAGGAAAAAAATATTCACTGAAATATGGTCAGGCATAGGAGCAGACTGCCCAGGGAAATGTTGGAATTACTGTCCCTGCAACTGTTCAAAAGGAGTGTAGATGCGGTGCTTAGGGACACAGCTAACTGGTGGACCTGGCAGTGCTGGGTTAACAGTTGTACTCAATAATCTTGAAGGTACTTTCCAAAGTTAATGATTCTATTATTCTATGTCCATTCATTTGGTAAATACCAAATCCATTGAACAAGTTCTGCTACATATATTGATTATCTGTCAAGACTATCTAGCTGTCAGACTCCAAATTGTAGTTGGCTGAGCACTTGTCAATAAGTAGCCTTAAGATAAATGTGGGAATGCTACTTTATGAATGGCATATTACACATGGTTAGGCAAATGCAGAAGCCTTCTCAGCACACTGTTTCTGACTGCATTTAACTGTAGCAAGGCTGGTTTCACATGCTCTCAAAGTTTTTGTCTCTGTTAGATAAAATTCCCTTTTCCTCAGCACTGTTGGAATTTTCCTCCAACCCCCTGCACTATAAGGATGAGATGAGGAAGCAGCTGCCTAAAACAGCCCCTCTTTACCCTCCTGCTTTCTGAATGTTTCAGTGCCTCAAAACTGGTTCCCTATCCAACCATTTATTTGTCTACATTGAACTTCTGGCCCCTCCATATGAAAATCAATACTTATACTGGGCAAGTACAGAATAAAAAAAAAGACAGAAGCATTGACTTTGCTTTAGTTTTTCTTGTTAGGGCACAGTGTAAAAGTATGGACAGGTTTCAGTAAATAAACCGTTTCAAATAAATATTTGGTGATCTGTTTATAAGCTTGTTGAACACTTGCTCTCTTTAATTGCACCTAGAAATACAAGATAAAAAAGTTGTGCTGTGCATGCTAATTAGGATCAATTTACATTTGCATAAAGTATAGCATTATCACCTCTTCCCAAATAGCAGATGACTTAGAAAAAAAAAGTGATTCTGCTGGGCAAGTGTGAACATGAGCAGTCAAGAAAAAATAAATAAACAACAAAGGGATTTTTTTTTTTTTAAATAGCTGCCCTTGTTAGCACCTGCTAAGTGATACTGTAGAAAGCAAATTATTTCCTCATCCCTGGAGCTGAACTCTGAATAAAAGCTTGTTGTTTTAGGGATGAGGTGAAAATTTTCTTATCCCTTCTGGAGTTGCAAAAGACTCAAATGAAAATTTTAGTGTAAGAAAAAAGCCCCAAATTACTACACATGACTTCTCTAAAGATTAGGCTCCTGTAACCTAGCTCTGACAGGTTAATGTTAAAGCTCAGATTCCTTGGAGCATTATATCCCTTTTATCTACCCCACTGATGTGAATGTCTGGATTTGTGAGCAAAGAGTTAAAAGTTTGGCAGAAAAATAGTGTATTTTTTAATGTCTCTACACATCTGTTATTCCTCTGGCAAAGAAGAACATAAATAACTGAATTGATTGCAGTCTGAGAATTAAATTCAATAGGTATTTGTAGTTATGAGAGGAAACAGGCTTTTTTTAAACCTTATTGTTTGGATTTCTCAGGCAAAAAGTATATAAAGTGTATTTTTATGTATTAATTATTAAGAAAAAAAAAATCGTATTTTTGAAATTTCCCAATAAGTATAGCAGGAATTCACTCAATTTCAGATTGCACTTTGTGGAGATATTAGCCATTTGAGTGATGTTTTGAAAGCTCTACAATTTTTACACTGCCATGATAATCAAAAAGCTGTAAAAGCTTCTTTAGTATGACGAAATCTTCAGTGAAGCACGTCTCTGTCATCCTCTCCAAACACTCATTTGCTTTTTTCCATCTTTATTTTCTTAACTCTGATTTAACATTGAGTTGTATGACTGTGCCTTTTAGTGTATACTAGCAGAAAACAAGTTTCCACTTTTTATAAATTAATTTATGGACTTTTTGGCTTACCAGACAAAAAGTCGATTGAATAAAAGAACACTAAATGAATGCACTGACCTAAAAATAAGTGTTCTCCTATGCCCACATGAGGAGTAGTCCAATGGACTCCACAGGAGCAGGACAGTGGAAAAATCAGATGACTGCTGTACTTAGCTTTGTCTACATTATGTTTACAAAAGCACAAGAAAAACCTACATTGGAAAGAAAATGCAGTTTAATATGTGGTCTGATTCTATTTTCTCTTTCCACTGGATTGATTAGATTTTCATATTTTCTCTAGTTGTCCATCCTTCATCATTTAATGAGGACTTCTTGATGATGTGAGAAAGAACAAGGCTAAAGAGCAATCAGTGAGTTCCAAACCAAACACCATACCAATTTCTGAACTTTCTTGCTATATCTGTCTATGCTAAAATAGAAAATGGCTTTGGTTCCTGAGATGAAAAGAAGAAATTTATCTATATACAAGCTATTAATTCCATGGGTTTGGACCAATCCAACTTGCATTAGGGATTCAGTTCAAAATTAAATCATCCTGTTTTAAAAGACTATTTGTAGTTCATACATGTGAGCTGGTTTTCTAAGCTCCCAGTGTAATCATTGATGATTAGCCATTACAGGTAATTTGTAATTGTGAGCTTACCAGGTATGAAGTGTATAAATTAGTACGTAATATAATTGCCTAACATTGTCCAAAGCATGCCAACACATTAGGGATAAGTATCTGTGATCTTGGAGATTGTCTTGGAGATCTGAATCCTAAAAGAAAGCAGTTGGAGGCTGCTGGTTATCCCCCATAGCTAAATATTTATATTTTGGAGTATTAATCACTTTCTCAGTCTTTCATTTAAGTTGAACTGGAGTAGTCTCAAGATTCCACTGGTAGTACAGGCCAGGAATTAAATTCAGTTTCTTTATGCAAAAGTTTATTGTCATTTAAGGCAGACTTGTTTGACTTACAACTACAATTTTAGAAGGGCACTGTGCTGAATCCTGTGTCTCCATGAGGAAATCTTGGATATTTAGAACTTGGTTTTTACTGTATTTTAATACCAGCTGCATGCTTTTTGCACCAGGAAACAAAGGAAAACCATCTATAAAATGACATTAGTAGAGGGATTTGAGAAAGGCTATTATCAGAATAAATCTGGAACAGGAGGCTTGGAGAACACTTGTGGGCATTTGTTGCTGAAGAGGGAAGAATGGGTGCCATCTGATTTCTTTGATTTTTAAGTTTTGTTTTAGAGGACTAGTGCAAGTGAGTGAAATGTCCCCAATAAGGGAGAGCAAAGCACTTTCTTGCATTGCTACTACAAAACTTAAAATTACAGACCCCTATAGGAAGCACAAGGAAGAGGGGAAAAGCATTTTTAGTAACATAGAGGCCTGTACAACCATTGTCAAGGAAATGAAAATATTAAAATACATGAATGAGAAAGACAGAAACTTGAGCTACAGAAACTGCTTGCAGGAGAAATTACAGTCTTAGAAGCTTCAAGTTACAGTCCTTGCAACACCCTGTGTACACTGAGTCAGGGAAAATGTGTATCTTGAGTTATAAAACATTAGATTTTCTATAGATCTATAAGTCTCATTAGCTGTTTTCAAAAACCAGGAAAAGGTACCTAAAACTCATTGACAGCCCTCTCTACTTATTCACTTTTCATCCTCACAAGCCTGGTGTATCCACAATACATGATGTAGTTAAAGGACAGAGTGGTGAGACAGGCATCAGTATCTGCTCTGTGTGATGAGGCCACCTGGTTCACATAATCGTATTTCTGTGGCAAAATAGCAAAAGCATATGTGCTGTGAATATGCCAGAGAAACTCCCAGACCAAAGGAATCACAGGAACACCTCCGTGGAGTAGTAAGAGGCAAATACAGCAGCCAATGGAGTGTCCAGATGAGTGAGCAGCAGGGAGGTCTAACAGGACTGTACTCAAACTGCAGTAGTTCTGAGAGGTCTCTTTCAGTGTCTGCATGGATAATTGTTTAATTTAACTCATTCCTCCCCTTATCACAGTATAATTTTCTTTGCTATGTGAATCTTTCATCTTTCTTAACAGAAAAAATCCATCTGATCTGAAGTGAGTTGTCTTTTTCTGAGGAAATAAGATCAGATTTTCTTGGTTGAATTTCAGTGTGGAGTCTACCAAGAACATAGTATTTTTATGAACAATGTATAATAATCTGTTATCTTGAAGAGTGTGCTGTAGCTTTTTAATACAGAATATTACAATTTTAATTGCTCTGAAGCCTGACTTGCTTAAACAAAAACAGGTAATCCTTGGAATTCTGCTACTCTTAGTAAAAACCCTGTTGGAAGACTGATACTGACACTGCTGAAAAAATGGGTAGAGGTGACCAATTTAGGGCTTGTGGGAGTCGAGGGTGCCTCTGAAGCTGGTAAAATGAAAATCTGTAAAATTCACTAGGGAATTTTCAGTGATCATAACAATGAGACAAATTCAAACCTAGCTGGCATGTGTGGTTGCTTTTCCATCCCATTTCCTAGAAAAACAAGATTCAGGATTCAGGATTTAGTGTTTCTGAATAAATTTGCATGTACACCTTGAAGCCCAAGAGAAATAACATTATCTATATTGACCATTTGTGTTTCTCCCTCTACCTCTCTGTGAGGTTTTTTGTTGGGATTTTTTGAGGGTTTTTTTGTTATTGTTGTCATTGTCATTTTTGGGTTTTTTGGGGATTTAGTTGGTTGATGTTTGGGGTTTTTTTACAGGACTTGTTTTAATAAATTGTTCTCTTTCACAGGCGTTTTGCAGACTTCTGAAAAGGCTGCTCCAAGTCTCTGCTCCAAGTCTCTGCTCCATGAACCTGGTTCATGCTAGAGCAGAGACAGAGTGGATGAGCTGGTCCCTTACAGGTGGGCTGAGAATACAGGCCATGAGAGCCAATTGAAGAGCTTCACTGAAGAGAGCTATGGGGAGAACTCTTCTTCAGGGTCAGACTAGATGGTTTGGTTTTGTGTCCTGCTCCAGCTAGGACAGGTCTCACGGTAGGCCTCCCATACACCACCTTCACAGTATTTCCCCTCCTAAGGGTCTATTTCCCCCTCTTTCCCCCCTTCCTTTTCACCATTCTTCTACCTTCCACCTCCTGTTTTCCCTCAGGTAAACACCTGAACCCATAATTCTTTCTCAGTTAATACAAGTTGTGATAACAAATACATTACTTGTCATCCCATTTGCTCAGCAAACTTGGCATTATATGGTATTGCTGACAGTTACCTGAGACCTGTTTGCCTTACAACACTGTACTCCCACAAATGTTCCCAATACTCCCCTCCAATTATCTGCAAAGTTTGGCATTTTTTCACATCCTCCCACTTAAACACCTGTGAGATTCAGGCACCTGTCACAACTCTAATTTTTGCTTGCTTCCTACACAGGTACTTGTTATGTTCAGCAGTTTCTGGTGTCCTGTCCAGCAGATTTTAACTTCCTGCTCCATCACTTATTCTGAGCCAGATCCTTCTAATCATCCTGAGAGTTCACTTGCAGTCTTGATGACATGTCCACAGTGACTGATGTGGGCTGTCCTGGTCCAATCCATCTCCCATCACTTGAAGAAGGCACATAGTTATGATGAGTGGGGATGGTGTCTTGCTGAAATCCTCAGAGCCTTTCTTCCACTTCAGCCCCCAGGTTAAGCATATATCCTTTCAAACGGGGGGGGAAGCTGTGTCATCACCTCCTTAGTTTAGGGAAGAAATTGTAAGACAACTTTTAATATCAATGATCTTCTTAGTACTTGACTTTGCAGATGATTGGTTGTGATGGGTTTGTAACCTTCATCTCTCTGGAAGGCTGGATTCCCACAGCTTCCCCTCATCTGCTTGTGATTGAGACTCTGAATTTCTGCTATTCCCTTCAGTCACACACATCTTAGAGACAGAAAAGCCACAAATAATATCTTCCACATATTTATGATGCAACTTTGTATCACTGAAAACCATGCACTCAGGCTGCATGGTGAACAAAAGAGCAGGTGAGTAAAATACAGTAAGTTTAGTTCTATCCCTACTTTACAGCAATAAGTAAAAAGGCAGAAAGTATTTATTTATGACTGATATCAGTGCAGTTACCAAAACAGGACAGATTTTTCTGAATTTAAGCATCCCCAGACACTGCCCACTCATTGCTTCTGCTTGCCCAGGCCTTCTGTGAAATATAAGTAAACAATACATCTCTCAGGCCGATATTCTCAGGTGAACACCTTTCAATAACTTGCATGCTCTTGAAACAAACTTTTCCTTAATACTGTAGAAAGCTGAGATACCTGAGTGAACTATATGTACTCTTCAACAATTAGACAAGGGCTATATAGTGAAATTAAAATGAGGTGGCAAAAGCTCCATTTAATGGTGAAAGAAATCCTCCCATGATATGGTCTTCTTGTACTGCAACAGTGCTGGTGAGAAGCTGTGTGGCAGGTCGATGACATGGACATTTGTACTGATTTACCTTTACTAACTCAGCTGTCTGATATATTGGCGTAGTTAGTTGTTGTGTTTTTTGTTTTTTTGTTTTTTGTTTTTGTTTTGTTTGTTTGTTTGTTTGTTTGGGTTTTTTTTTGTGGTTTTTTTGGTTTTTTTGTTTTTTGTTTTTTTTTTTTGGTCTCAACAGTTTAATTTTTAAGGAATGGTGGCTAAATAAACACTGCTGCGTCACTTCTTGTCTTGTCTCTTTCTAGCTTATTTTAGTGCACTCTTCTGTGCTTAAGAGAAATATTCCAGTATTTCTTCTATCCTTGATGGATAAAATGCAAGCACTCAGTAAAGAGATCTCTGACTCTCCAGAGCATTCAAACATCTGGCACCAGGATGACTCATTCAAGGAGTGCTGTATCCCTAAATCAAATCACACAATCTGTCATTTGTGACATTAAGCAATTGGAGAGTGCTCAAAGGAGGGCCATGAGGATACTGAAGGGTCTGGAGGGGAAGCTGTATGAAGAGTGACTGAGGTCACTTGATGTGTTCAGCCTGGAGAAGAGCAGACTGAGGGGAGACTTCATTGTGGTCTTCAACATCTCAGGAGGTGAAGCAGAGGGGCAGGTACAGATCTCTTCACTCAGATCAGTGATAAGACTCAAAGAAACAGCATGGAGCTGTGTCAGGTTAAGGTTGGATATCAGAAAAAGGTTCTGCACCCAGAGGGTGGTTGGGCACTGGAACAGGCTCCCCAGGGAAATGGTCACAGCACCAACCCTGACAGAGTTCAAGAAGCATTTGGATAGTGCTCTCAAGCACATGCTGTGATTCCTGGGGTGTCCTGTGCAGGGCCAGGAGCTGACTTCGTGATCCTGATGGGTGCCTTCCAACTCAGCATATTCTGTGATTGCATGATTCAATTAAAACAGCTCATGATAATTGTGTGAGGAAAACACCAGTTATACCAAAATTGCTTAACCCACAGATTTTCACAAAAAATAAAGTCATCTACCTGTCTCATCTGCCTTACAGTGAACTCCACAAAGAACAGGAGACTTGAAACCTCCCCTTCATCACTGACAGAGCACTCCACACCCAACCTTTCTGGAAGGCTCGCTGGTCCTACAGCTTTACTTAATCTCACATTTTCTTCTTCACAGCTTATTGTTATGTATTGACACACAGTTCCTTGAGAGCAGTCAGACAAATTTACTGTTTAAAACTCTGCATCTTTCTTAACCTATAAACACATCAGAAGAAGTGGCATAACAGAAATAAATGAATTGCTCCCTGTGCTCACTGAAGATAGGGCAAAAAAAGCAATAGGCTTATAATGCCGCAAAAGATACTTAGGACTCTGACAGGCTTGTGGCAGAAGATTAAAATCAGACATCTAGTTTTCATTTAGCTTAATATACAGGACTGGATGCTGTGATAAGTCAGCAGGTGATGACTTGTGGTATCAGGTATCCCTGTAGTAATGGACAGCAGAAGAGACAAATGCTTTAGTGCTTTAACAGCTTCATCTGCCTGATTTTGTCTGCCAAGACAAATCTACCACAGCTCACAGTTTAACCATTAAAGTAAAACTTAACATTAAGTACAGCCAAACTTTGGAATAATTTCTGAAAGATATTTGCAGAAAATATGTATTGAACCTCTGTAAGAAACAGCTTAGTCACTTACAAGACTGATCCTTCATGTAATGCAGGCAGAGCAGGACAGGGTTTTACTCAGTGAACTCATGGAAAGCCTTTCCTTCTTCTCCCTGTGATTTTGTAAACAAATAATGTAATTCAGACAAATGATCATATGTCATCCGAGCCACCAAAGATCTGTACCCATTTTTACACTTTGACTTCTTATTTTGAGTCAGTCAGACTTGAGGCACACTGGAAACTGAAGTGCGGCATTCAAAATTATTGGATGACTTAAAAAAATTGATGTTTTTTGATGTTTTACTAAAGTACTCCAACTTGTTCATACTGGGTTTTTTTCTAGAAATAGTGTAACAGATCATCAGCCTCTTAAGGTGTCTTTTTAAATTTTGAAACATTTAAAGAACTAAATTTCAAATTCTTATTGGCTTTTTTTGATGTCTTTGTGAGAAAACAGCATTTTGTTTTGAATTTTACAAAGTTTTGAGAAATTAATGTTAAGAAGTGAAACAAGTGATGCAAAAGTAATTGAAATTTTTCTTTATATTTAAAATTTTAAGAGTCTATTCTTTATTCCAATTCCATATGTAGTTATTTTCTTATCAGCTTGGAAGGGTAAAATTAATCCAAATTTTGTTCCAATTTCAGTTGTGAAAAAATACACCTTCCATTTTTTCTTCCCTTTCAAAGATTCTTTTTATTAAAATGTGAAGATACTAACTCAAAAGTTTTTTACCAAAATAACTGTAAGAAGGGACAAGTTTATATTTTTATTGAACTGCAAAAAAGACAATATGTTGTTTCTAGTGTATCTAACCTTATCTAATAAAATTTTCAAGATCCAGAACATTGAAGTAAAAGCATTCAAAATTGATTTTAAATTAAGCTTTTTTTAGGACTGTATTTTCTTTTCTGTATAAATAATTACATTTTCCATTATTCCATTAAAAATTTTGAATCAGAGAGGAAAACAAAAGACAGGAAAATTGCCTGATATTTCTGTCTATAATTAAAATATGCATATATATTATTAATAAAATAATAGTATTGTATTCAGTGCTACTTGAAGGGCCATATAAATAATGCCATTATTTTAGTGGTTCCAAAGAGCTAATCTAGAAGTAAAACAATTGGTGACCAGTGAGACACTATAAAAAGTGACGATTGAACTCTCAAATTGAACAATCAATAACTACAGGGGTGAATATTGCCACTTCAGACTGTTACTGTAGTACTATTGTGCATGAAATACATTTTCCATAAACTGAAGTTGCTTCACTATGCAGCATATGAAGAATCAGGCTAGATTTGTAAATGGCTTTGCTATTAACTGTTGAACTATCTATATATTTATTGATACAATTGTGTTCATAATGACCTCACATCTAGCAGTAAACAGGACTTTTTTAAAAGAAATATATTGCTGGCTTTTTTTTGGTTTTTCATTTGGGCTTTTTTGTTTGATGTTTGTCACACTTATGTGCGTGTGTGTGTGTGCATATAAATATATATCTATATCTATATCTAGGTCTAGATCTAGATCTAGATCTAGATATATACTGTACCTTTGTGTATATATACATACATACTGTGCATAGTATATTTAGCTTTGTTTGTAGTCTTGTTTTGGAAAGTGCCAAGTTTTATTTTCATAGCTGTTTAAATGAATACCACAGGAAGAAGATAAAGGGCCTGCCAAGTTCATACGCTTCAAATCGGTATATTTATTGCCAATGCTATTAATGCAAATAGTGGAGTAAAAGCTAAAAGCAAAACATTAAAAGCAATCTCCACAGACATACCCAATTTCTGTAAAAATATTACATAATTAATAATTATCTAAATGTACAATTTGGTTTGTGACTTATGCAAAGTAGTTCTTCCTGACATTTCAGTTTATTACTTCAGCCTGAATTTCTCTGCTGAAATTTGTGGTTGTATATTTCTATGGTAACCCTGGAGGAGGGAAGGGAAGGATGCCAAGGAAAAGAAAGTAAGGATGCTACAAGAAGGAAAATAACATGAAACTGAGAAAAACAGCCAGTGGGAAAAAAACCCCAAACCAAACCAAAACAAAAAAACCAAATTACAACAGCTTTTAGAGGAAAGTAGACCTACACAAAATACCCCAACAAAAACCAATAAACCAAAAACCAACCAAACAAACAAAAAAAAAAGGTTTAATATGAAAAAAAGAAAAAAAAAAAAAGCATATTTTGAATGGAAGCTCTAAACATCCTCATTCTGGATAAGCCATGCTTTTTATTATCAATGTGCAGTTAATAGGGAAACAGTTGAAGAAGAGGTAGTGAAAGATGCTGGGCATAACAGGTTATTTTAAGTAACCCAAGTCAATATCTATGCTCTCTGTGTAGTTTGCAGTGAACTGAAAGTTTTATTTGAATTTATACATCAAACTAAACGCACCTAAGTTTTGAGTATTGTCCTACATAGCTAAGGGGGATACAGTCAGCTCCAAAGGTGATTTCATCCCATCAGATATGTCCATTTCTAAGCACTGATTGTTAGAGGTGACTGATTCTTAATTCAGGTAGGTGAGTCAGGTATTAAAAAATTGCCTTTTTTTTTTTTTTTTTTTTCTAGTGGGAAAATAATAATCTTCTGTCACTATCTGAATGAATCAATTTGTCCATTTGCTAGTAACATCTATCTACCACTTTTGAATAATTTAAGCATCCAAAATTTTTTAATACCTGTTGATACAATTTAGGGTGGGGAAAGTGAAGAAAAGAGAAGAATAAGCTTTGGAATGACCTACAGAGTTTTTGATTGAGAACAAGCTGTCTGTTTTGAGCCCTGAACTACGTAGGATAAATGTAGACTCTCGTCATGGTACCAGATATTTAAAACTCACTAGGTACTTAGAAAGGAAGGATTATATTCAGAAGAGCATGTTCTCTGTTTTCAATCCCCTTGCTACATAGTTAATGTCAGATAGGGGATGAGTTTGACACACTGTGACACATGGAGTTAAATGGAA
Organism: Peucedramus taeniatus; assembly: GCA_013400575.1. Taxonomy (NCBI): domain Eukaryota; kingdom Metazoa; phylum Chordata; class Aves; order Passeriformes; family Fringillidae; genus Peucedramus; species Peucedramus taeniatus. Next base: position 99,142 of record WBNO01004077.1, read on the forward strand.
TTAAATGAAATTGTGCAATTTCTTATACATGCCATCACAGCTCATCACCTCCATGTTATTTTACTCCTAGATGCTCATGAGGAGTGAGGATAAGAGAAGGCAAGTACTAGTCATTATCTTAAAAGAGAGCATAAACAATTTTTTTAAAATTAATTATCTTGTATATGATCTACTCTGGTTAATTTTACCCCTTTCTTCCCATTACTATTATAGCAATTTGGGTATTTATTTTTTTTTTTTTGCTTGATGTAGGAGATCATCAGGGGATGTCACATATGGCTCCCAGAGAGTGTTAAATAGAAACACTCCCAAATGAGAAGAATTCTAACATTAATGTCACTGTCATAAGTATCAGACTACCCTTTCTGGTCCTCTACATTTTTAGATTTTTCTCAATAAATAGTTTAAATGAAGATGTTTATGCACTGCTTATTAAGTTGACTAGTGATGTTTTGCTTTTCAGAAAGAGTGAACTTCATGCTTTGAAAGCAGTGAAGACTCTGGCGGAGTCCACCTTCTTCCTGATACCAAAGTCATTGCTTTTGTGAATAAATGCTCTGTTCATATGTGTGAAGAGGTGGAACCAGGCCTTAAGTCACTGTCATTCATCAACACCTGTGCCTGACTACTTGTCTTTTTACTATGTTGTGTATAAAATCTCAATGACATACAAGGTAGGGTGGAAGGGAGGAGAAGGAAGAGTGCATTAACCAGTCGTCTATACTACATATTTCATGAGAAAAAAAAAAAAAAAAGGTGGAAAATAGAGACAAATGAGTTCCAAAACTATTTAGAACAGATTTATAAATAAATAAATGCATAGAATCCTGAAAGCATGTGTAGTTTAAGTGCTCATCTTAATTATCTTTTGATTCTTTATCAGACAAAAAAGGACAGATTCTTATTTTCTGCTTATGACTTATTTTGTACTTCTATGGAAAAAGAAAGGCTTTCAAGACAAAAATAAAGTTTGCATATCTCCTTTAAAACAGATAAAAAAGTCTATTGCATATTAATAGAATTCACATCACCCACTACCCCACAAAATCAGTATGGATCATTGTGAACATAAGCATTCAAGTGTGTTAAGAACACATGGTCACACGGGTAAAAGAATGTACAAAACCATAGATACCATCCTTTCTAATCAAGTCTTAATATAAAAAAGTAATGTAGCTGCTTCTGTTCTTTTCATAAGAACATGAAGACAAAAAATCATATACAGAAAAGCTGTTTGCTTATCTATTATCAGCTGGAAAGGAACAGAAAAGCCAAAACGAAAAGCAGACATAATGAAATCTTCATGTATCAAATTTCTGAAGTCTTGTTTTATTTAAAAAATGCATCATAATTGTGTCAGGAGTACAGCCTGTTTGTCAGTCACATCCTACCTCTGTGGAGGTGAAGGGCCATGTGCTTTCATGTCCTCTTGCTCCCTTTCACATGCACACTTGACCTGCTGCAACCCATGAGTTTCACAGTAATCGACACTGCCTGCGAGAGGTAAGCAGGAGCATGAGCTGGAGTTTCCCAGCTGATGATCTCTCAGCCACTAATGGTTTGGTAGGTCAGGCAACTGGACTTCTGTATGATTCAACCCGAGCCTCAAAGGGAGGTCACTGGATGTGTTCCTACTGCTGCTACCCTGTGTCAGCAGCTCTGCACTTCATTTCTGGAGCTTGGTGCATCACACATGACAGATGACTGCATTAGTGCCCACAGCACATCAAGAGAATGAAGTGTAGGATGCACTGATAGAGATGGCAGCAGCCTGGGAGTATGTGGGCTTTTGATTCTCTATGACTCTGTGGCTTTACTAAGATACTGATATGAAGGCTCAGAAAGGTATCTCTATATGGAGCTCAAAACATGTTAAAATTTAAAATGGATATTGTTTTTCTTTGCTGTGTTTTTTTGTTTGGATTTTGAAGGGGGTTTTGGTTGGTTGGTTTTGACACAGTTATGTTTCCATTATAAAAGATGAAAAAAAGTCTATGAAAATCAGAATCAGCTCTTTATTTAAAATTAAAACATTCTTTCATATTCACTTTTTGGATTTTCTTTTCATATAAATATTCTAAGTCATATCATGTGCAACTTTTCTTTCTGTTTTCAGTTGCAAAGTGCAACAAAATACAAAACACTAAGCACTGTTTTTTTTCAAAAAGGCATATTTTTGAATTCCCAATACCTATAAAGATGAAAAGCCTAGTAACAAAGTCTCGGTATATTTTGTATCTACTCAGCCATTTGTGTCATAAGCACTTTCATAGGAGCTGCTAGAACAGTTTTTAATTAAAGTTCAGTGACAAAGCCACCATAGTTACTTTTATACCTTTCTGCACTCTGTATACGTATGCTTTTTGAAGTATACCCAATATAAACGTTATGTTCCTGTCCCTGTAAAACAATTAGCTACTTTTAGATGCTTTCAGGTTTCAGAACTTCTTGTTTCCATTGATCAAAAAGCTTACATTTCTGGAGTGAAACACAAGCACTGTTCAACGCAGCATAAGCTACACTCCATCCTGCACCATACTACACATTACTCACCAGGGCACAACAATAGTGCACAGAAAATATAAGGCAGAAAGTGAAGGATGCAGTTCTGTTGATAACATTTTGATGGAACACCAGCACTCAAAAAAAAAAAAGCATACTCAGCTCAACAGTGACTCATACATTTGAAAGTGAATAGGAAATTTGTGTAGGCAGAAAGTAATGATCAATGTGAGAATTTTACAGGAGGAAGGAACTTTGCTGTTAAGCCCTGCTTAAAGTCTGAAAAGGCTTTGAAAAGTTGTGGAATTATGAAGTAAATTATATTCTCACACTTTTTTTGTTAATAGATAGGAATGGTAGTTAGCATGCTGTTGCTTTTTTCCAGTTGCAGAAATTCACAGTTTCACCAAATGGCAAGATAGAAAATCTTAGCAGGAGAAATAGGAAATAAAACATTTATTCCTAGACTGTGGTCAATTCGTGCAATGCTGATGGTCTGTGAAACCACACAAACAGATCACAGAGCACCCAGAATTCCATGATTGAAAAGGAACTTGCAGGTGGCCGATCTGTGTACTGTGATTCATAACAATAGCCTATGATCAACAGTATTCAGGCCAGAGCATATCAGAGGCCACTACCCTGTGCTTTCACTTGGGTCTTGATTTCCCACTTAAGTTCACAGCATGCACTCCTATTTTCCTCAAAACACAGGAAAGTGATCTGTTTTTCACCATCTTCTTAAGCATAAATTCCTGGTATGGGTCAGTACCACCCCTATATCCTGCATGAAATTTTGGCAAGGCTGGGTTGCCACCTTTGAGCAACCTGGCCTAGGGAAAGGTGTCCCTGCCCACTGCAGGATGGTTGGAACTGGATGATCCCTAATGTCCCTTCCAGCCCGAAGCATTCATTCTATGATTCAAAAAAAACACCCTCACCCAAACCCAAAACCAAGCAAACAAGAAACGAAAAACCAATTAAACCAAAAATCCGCAAAACAATGGAATAACCATTTCATAACACTAAAGATTCTGGATTTAGGATTTATATGTCAAGCTTTGATAAGAAAATGGATATCTTTTGAAAACAGAATATACACAAATGAATATACAAGCAAAAAACTATTGATGCTTGATTCTTCTTCTGGATTTCTCTTTCTCTGATTTCAATGCACTGAACCATTTTGTAGCCTAATGATAAACTAAGAGAGAAGGAGTAAAAAAAACAAAAATCATATGCACTTAGAGAAATGGAGTCCTTAGCTTTTTTTCCCCATCAGAAAAAAAAAATCTACTTTAAAGAATAAAATTTCCATGTGTTTTTTCACTTTCAGAGTTTTTCACTGGCATACAAAAATTCAGAGATTGGAGAAAAAACATGGGCAAGGTTTATTCAATGCAGCTGGGTTTAGATCCTCTCAAGTAGGAAGGTGTTATAACACAGAAGTAGAGAACCCCTGGAAAAAAAATGTTTGAATTAGGAAAAGAGACAGTGAGACTGCATCTCTCTTCATTCTTTTATCCTGCCATGAAAATACAAATAAGAAGGTAAAATGAAAATGTTTCCAGAACAAATGTCTTGCATTATGTATCCTGCTCATTTTAGTGGATAATTGTAGCCAGAGAATTGTAAGTGTCAGTAGAATATCGACAAAGACAGATCAACCTAGAAAGGAGAGGACAGAAGGGTTTCTTTGGTTCTTTATGTCTTGTTGTGCAAAACATTAAAGGTACGAAGAGAATTTTATCATTAGTTCAATGGTTTAAATCCCTGCAATAGCAAAAAACTTATTTGCTTTAAAAATCAAGATTTTCTTTGGAACAGAACACCTAAGACAAGACAAAATGGAGACTGCTAATGCAACTCCTAGGAATCAACTTCCCACTCAGAGCATGGACAGTCTCCAACCTAGATTTTGTTTCAAATTTAGATCACAGTGAAGTACAGAATATCTCTGACCTGTCTTTGAATTTTTTTGCAGTCTTTGATTACTCACACTGTCATTTATTTCCCCTAAAATCTATTAATTTTTTGCCTGGTTGTAGCTCATATTCATAGCCTGTAATATCTTTATGGTGCACCTCTGAGAAGAATCTGGCTCTACCTTTTCTACACTTTGCTTCTGAATGTTTGAAACCAGCTTCCTTTCATTTTCTCTTTTTCATACTGATAAAATCAAGTCCCTTAGTCTTTCCTTCATTTTGCTTGAGTATCTTGTGTTCCAGACCCCTAAACAGCTGGGTGGCCCTTCACTAATTCCTTTATTCTAATATTTCTGGAGTACTCGGGAGACCAAAATGGGAATGATACTTTGGATGCTGCATTCTTAGAGCCAAATTAAGAAGAATGACTCTGGCCTATTGGCTACACTCTTTCTCATAGAGCTTATATTCTTCATGTCTACCAGGACACACTCCTGAATAAGGTTTCAATTGGCCACTGGGACATCTCAAATCCTTTTTGTTAGACAGGTTCCTAGCCAGTGTGTCTCCAGTATTTGCAGGTTGTTGCTTCCAGCTTTGTTAAACTTCATAAAATCTCTGCCAGCTTCTCTCAGTTTGATACCATGTGAATATGGTATTTCACTTCATCTCATTTTACAGCCAGCAACTGTAGAAGACATTAAACAACATCAGTCTCAATATCAGCCCTTGAAAATGACTAAAATTCCTTTATATTTCCCAACCTGAATGTTACCATGCCCCACATATGGGATCAGGACATACTGTGGCTCTGGTGCCTCTTCAAGACGAAAATAAAGACAGACTGTAAACATATTATTTCATAAGAAATAATTGAATGCATGCAGAGGAGTCATGCATTTGGTCACTAATTTGTCCCTGCTATGCCAAATACAGATTTCCTCAGTACTGTTCAACATCCTTCCACCAATAAGAAATTTAAAATAGCTTTTTAATCACTTGTTTCAGGAGTTTGATGTTTCAGTGTTCCATATGCCTTTTATCGACAGGGTTCAAGGACCTTAGTTATTTGATACACTCAACCAAATAGAAGAGTTATCCTTTCATGAGAATGCTTACTGTGTGGGAAATGGGAAGACAATTATTCATATTGTATTAATATCCTGAGCATAAATAAGCATCCTGTACCTTTCACTGGTGATGAAGCAAAGGCAGAATAAGTCTGAGCTAATAAATATCAACTAATGGTGTCACAGGGATTTAGGGTATCTCAGTTTGAGGGCAGAGTACTGTTTAAAATGTTATGTATACATATGATTTATACAGTCAATACTGGTTAAACCACAGTGTTCAACCATGGTTGATTTCCATCTTCATGTATTATGTTCTAGACAAGCCAAGACTTCAGGCATAGAAATTCTAATTAGAATCAGGAACACTTCCTTGTGTGAGAAATTACTGTAGTGAATCAGAGAACACTTATGGCAAACTTATGTTGCTGTTGGTAAAATAAAATGACTCCTCAGATGCAGAATAAGCTACAAATATGGAAATACACTTTGACAATATGACTGAAATTTGTCTAGAAAATTCTGTTGAATTAACTCTGCTACTTGTATGGAGAAGTGAAGGCTTGACCTTAGGGATACATTTTAGCTTTACATATCCTGCTGGTTTTTGTGTGTGTGAATTTGTGTGTATACACACATATACCTGCATGTGTATGCTTTATTCAGAGCAATATTTTATTGTTTAGTACTTGTAAAGTACTAAAATATTTTAAAAGCTACATTTTCCAATGTCAAATTAGAAAGTGCATTCAGCATGATGTAGCATAGTGATAACAATTGCAAGTCCAGTTCAAGTGTGGAAAATTCCCATGACTCCAGTATCTAACGTGTTTAAAATGAAGAAATTCTTAAAATTTATAACTGATGCTCAGGTAAGAGCAAATTAAAATTAAAAAAGAGCAAAAAAATTGCAAAAGTATTGAGCCTTTTTTTCTCTTTTTGTTCAGAAAACTCCACTTTGTTCCTTTTTGTGGCCTATTTCATTGCTGTGTCTGGTTAATTCTCATGTTTCATTACTCTATTGACATGGCAGAACATAATATTTCTGGTACAATTGAATGTGTCAGATCAAAAATATGGTACAACAGACTGGGAAATTAAACAATTTCTTTTTCTTTCATGTTAAAAAAAGGCAGAGATTTAATAAAGCTCTGAAAACATTTAGTTAAAATTATATTTAAAGCTTTAAATTTGTAATCTGTTATGGTTCATGTGCAAAACATTACATCTCCAGGCAAACACAGAGTAAAAGTGCAGTTTCTGCTTTGTTGTTAATAATGGAAATACTCATAGATTGCCTGGCAGGCTTCCCATGCTTGGGAATATGTGACTTAAATCTGATCCATTCAGTAGGTCCCTGTTCAACATCTACTGATGTCATGCAGCTCCATGTGATTGCAAAGAAAAGAGAATTGCCACTTCACACAAAAATCTACTTCAGCTTGTCTCACTTCGAGGCAGATGTGCAGAATGAGCTGCATGCAAAATTTAAGAAAAATAAAGAAATTATGTCACTGTAGGGATACAGTGATTTAAAGATAATACCCAATGGTGATACACCTTTACTGTTGCCTATGTTGTAGAAGGCTCTTTGTCCTTTATCTTCAGGAAAAGTTGAAGAGTTGCAGACACATGGGAGATGGTGAATTATTTTCTTGATGGCAGCCCAACAAAGAATAAAACAAAAAATGCTTTATTCAGTACACTATTTTGGTTCCATGGGAATTGGCTTTTGGGAACTTTCTGCTTTTTCTTTCTTTCTGGCTATTGTTAGATTTCTGACAGACAAGTGAAAATTATGCTCATGGCAGAAACATTTAATACAATAAATATCCAAGAGGAGTAATGTACCAAAGGTGGCAGAGTCATGGTTACAACAATGTTGCATTTTCTTGCATGACTGTAAAGTGACCTTATATATATGGGACTTTAGGTGGACAACAATGTTGAAAACCTGCTGTTTCTATTCTCGGTCTGGATAAATCTCTAAAATAAGATGCTTTTGCCTTCAAAAATGTGCCTCAGCAATGTTTGTACTGTATTTACTGACACTAACCTAATCAGATATTCTTAGCTAGCACTTTGGAAACTAGTTAACAGAAATTCAGTACAGATTCTTTTTTCATTTCAATTCTACTTATTGTACTGAGTTGATGTTTTGCTATTTTCTTCATAAAGATACTGTAGTATTTGCAAATTTCTCTCCATCTTTTCTTTTGAAAGCAAGCGAACAACAAACCTTGAATATTTTTCCAAAGAGTGAACAAATTAATTTTTCTAGTGAATACTCTTCAACAAGACTTGGATTTCTTTTGCTTCGCTCTATTGCAACCAGTGTTGGAGTTACAACCAACACTGAAGTTTGGCTGGAGCCACAGACTCCTCATGAATAAATCTTCTTCCCAAGTGATTAATTTTTATTTATCAGCAATCCCACTGACCTAAAGACAACTTCTTGCCTGGGATTCATCCTGTGGAGTTTATATTGTCAAAATTCTGTTTTAATAACGGATGTCATAAAAATTAAAAACTTTGAAGAATATGATTCTTTCATAAATGCCAAGGTAACTTTAGTTGAAAAATACTGTCTGTAATATGTATCACTCTAGAAGACTTTTGTCTCAATAAGACTGTAGCATGAGCCAAATGCTGTGAAGATAGAGGGACAATAAACTCCAAAAAGAAAGTGAAAATATACAGCAAAGTTTGTTGTATGATTTGCCTGTATGGTATTTTCAATAAAACTGTGAAACATGATCCAAGGTTCATACTAATTTATTTGTGTCTCATGGACAGACATACTAACTTCGCTTTCCAAAAAGTGTGTTTATTGAGAATACAGCAGCCAAAAATACATAGCTACACACTAAATGCTGGTGTATTCACTATAAGGAGTTCTATTATAAAAATCACAAAGTTATTTTGATTGCAAGACCATTATTTTAAAGCGATTTCCTTGTGTCAGGTTATCTATAATCCAACTGTGTTGTGGATAAGGAAAAACAAAAAGTAACTAAATTATAAAAAAGGTGCTATATTAGCCAAAGAGTCAAATCTGGACTCTATTTGGCAACAATCTTCATGGTATTTAAAATGTGTTATGAAGGTACTGCTCAATAGGAAGATTATATTGCTGACTACCTGTATATATCATTGCTTATGTTAAAAGCAGGGATATAATAAACTCAAAAAATCCCAAGTAAACACACTATCTGAGAAAGTCCCATAAGGACTGTGGAGCTTTAAGTTAGTTTATGGTAAGCATACAGATGCAGAAAGCCTTTCATGAAATTACAATATGTCCTTCTTGTGACCAATTAACAGTCAAGGAACAAGAAAATGTATTGGCAACTTCCACAAACACTGTGCACTCAACACATCTAGAAATAGAATATTAAGAAGCAATGGATGGTATCTGTGAAACAGGCTGAGCAAAGTGATATGGGGATTCACACCCGGAAGGTAAGAGTAGGTAGCCTTGTGAAGCAAGTCTAGACCACAAAAGTGATAACACCCTATGACCATCTCTAGGCTGTCATGCTCTTTTCCATAAAACTTCAAGAACTGAACCACAAAACTGTTTTTTGAAGTGAAATTTTAAATATTAGTAGCTGCAGATGAGGTTTGGAAAGATTAGATCTAATAACTAAGGAACAAAATATTCTTTGGTTTTAAATCGGAAGGGTTTAATTTATATAAACCTTTTCAAAAAATTCACCTTCTGGCACTCTTTTGATCTAAAGGATGACTGTGCTTACAGAGTTTACTGTAGTCCAGCTCAATTTACAGTGAGTTCAGTTCTTATCTCACTACTCTCCTTCCCCTCTACCTTTTACATACAGTAAGTAGTAGATTAGAACACTCTTTTATTCCCTTTGATTTATAAGAAAGGCTAATATTAAGATGCTATGACCTGCTTCTGAAGGTGAGGGTAACTGAGGTTCTTGTTAATAGATCACTTGGGGTAGATTAGAGTGAAACAACACTGAATGAATGGTGTTGATTTATATATGGCAGGTTTATTTCAGAACTATTTGGTTGCAATGGAAAGGAGGTATGTAGCCATTTTGGTTATTGTCTAAAGAGATATCTAAAGAATCTAAAATAATATAAAAGTACAAAAATATTTCTTAAGAAAATACATAGAGAAAAGAAAGAGAAAAGAAAGGACAAGAGCACATAGTGGAGAGGAAAAATATCACCATCCATGGATCCAGGGACAAGATGTTATTGTTACAATTTCAGTGACTGTTGGTTGAGGTGATGGTCACAATCTTGATCCCTCAGAGTTTGGGGAAGACAACAAAACACAAAGTTCAATGGGTTATACATGCTCAGGTTCAGGTGGGGACACCCAGCAGGTTCCAATAGAGGGGGAAGTTTTGGAGTGTCTGATGTAACACGGTGGATCATCCACAGTCTTCTGGTGGAAGACTCTAGAAATTACTCTGGGGGCACTTAGGGGTCTTAGATGGGTTATGAATCCGTCTAAGACACGACAGCTGCCTCTCATGTCAGTGTAGCCAGTTATGCCCCATCAGAAGGGATGAACACCTTCAGGCCTATGGGTGAATGTGAATGTCCTGATCCTTCCCCTGGAGGTGAGACTTTTACACCTGAGGCAGTTGTGTAAGGGCAGACATTGGCATGATAAAAAAGCATTATCCCACCTTTGCAGGATCCTCTTCTTATGTTTCCCTTATCTAGCTAAAATGCCAGCTTGTTGCTAAACAAAAGGTGGCTTGGAATGGCCATCCTCTGATGGTGGGTGTGCATCCCCTCCTCACCTGGGCCATTCTTATGCAGATCAGAGGTCTCACTATCACACGAAAAAAATTCTCCTCCTCCCCTTGGGCTGGGGTGTGCAAACCTGGCCCCATCAAAGCGTCCTCTGCTTTTGCAAATGGCCAATTTTTTGAGTTATGAAGCTTTAACATTTCAATCTCTCCCACCTGACACACCCCAGAATAAATGATACCCACCCAATTTCCGTAAGATGATTGTAGCTGGATGTGTACTGTGGACAAGGCATATCCTAGTCAGCCACCTTCCATTTTTTCACTAAAAAGAAAGAAATTATAGAGGCTAAGGATAAACTAAGCAATTACAGGAATGCTATCCAAATTTTAGTAGCTACAAAATGTTATTTTTAAACCATTTACCAAAGGACTCTGTCCCTCTACCATCTCTTATATTAATTTTTCTACAGCTAATTGGCAGTTACTGCTTTATTATTTGGATTAATTAATTTCATTATTCTTCAGTTAATTACATGTTAATTTATAATCAATTTGTCTGGAAACAAAATACTTTAGTGTATAAAACATTAAATATTTTTTTTATGCTGCATTAAAAAGTTATAAAAGTTGACCCTTCCCATTACAGGCCAATAAAAATTTGATGGGCAGGGTTGGATACAGGCTGCTCACACTCTTTCAATGTTAGTTACAAATTAAAGCTTTGGTCAAGACAGCATTTTAAACAGATGAGAACAACCTTTGAAGACTGTTCACTTTTTTCCTACTTTGCTCATCAGAAAGTCTTGTTTCTATACACTTTTCCTCCCTAACAAAAAGCTTTTGAGAATTGACTGGTGACTAGAAAGAATGTATAGGTAAAGTTCTGCTTAATTCTTCTCCTTATATTTCAGGCTTTCACAATGATAAGGTCAAAATAGGGAGGTGGGGGCAGAATTTCTGTCTCCTGTTCCTTCACAGGGGTTTTGGAATGAGTAACAGGAGATGTCCAACCTCTTCAGAACTTCTCAGTACCTCCCCCCTGTGAATGTCTCAGTCAATTTTGAAAAGGGGGTATGAGGCTCTGAATAAACAAAGCTTGACTTTTTCATCCACATATGGGCTATTGTAAAGTGTTTGTCAGATGTCCTGTGAGAAGGGTTTCAGGGCTGTATATTGTTTGCATTGTGCTTTTGCTGATCAGTTCTGATAAATTCTGATTACCTGTTAGATCTGCTTTTGCCTCTTGACTCTTCTGACATAAATGGTGGTTTTTATGCTATTAAATAAAAAAAAATTGTAATACTCAAATTCTAGTCTTCAGAGAAGTCTGCAATAACAATCAGCATGTTTAGGAAGAAGAAAGTCCTAAATACTGAAATATTTGGAATTAAAAATCCTGACATTATTCCAAGATATTGTAGATTACAACTGAGATCTTTTACTGGCAGTAAGTAGGTCTTATTTGAATAACCAAGGATTTTTTTTTTGGTGAAAAAATAAATTATAATATTAATTATTTTTGTACCCTTACATGTATATCACCTAGTCATATTTCCTACAAAAAAAAAATTGGATCTTAGAGAAAGGCCAGCAAAGGGATGAGAAAAATAGATGCTGTACTGTCAAGCATCTATTGATGAGAAATTCCACGTTCTCCATTCTAAAGCACTAACCCTTTACCTAGGAGTAGATTTTGGGTTCTTAATATTGGAAGAGAAGGAAGTTTAAACTTGTGGTAGCAAAAAAATTACACAATTTTCAAGCTGTTTCAGATATGGTTTGATACTATTTCAGGGGTTGAACACCTGCCGATCCAAAATTGTAGTACTAATCTACCTGTCAAAATTGTATAAAACTATTGAGATCTTCAAAAAAGAAATACATTCCATATTTTTTTTCTTGAGTTAAATGCACTGTGAAAATTATAAGGTGTGCAAAATTTTGCATTACAAGCATTATAATCCAACAAAGACATTTCATGTACAGCTCTATTTGAAGTAGATAATAACATCTGCCATGATATACACTGATGAAGAGAAATATATTCTTTTAAATATCAGGAAAAAATTAATTTTCCTCTCTACAAGAGCTTTGGGGAGACATAAATGGCATTTCATCATGTTTGGTTATATTTTTATGTAATTCAAACATTTTAGCAACTAAAAATCAGGTCTAGTGTTTTTTTATGTACATTTTCTAAGGTGATTTTATTCCCATTAGAGATACCTGGCACTCACAGGAGAGTATTTTAAGTTAAAAATCCTTGTGAAAACATGCATTTAAACTTAAAAATAAAACTAAGTTTCTCATGTGATTTCTCTCTAAATATTAGAGTATACGATAAGTTCATTATGACAATTGAAAATTTCAGAAGTCCAAACGCAAATGGAGATCTCCAAATTTATTATTTTAATATCTATTTTCCATTGCTTGCATTTCAGTTTACATTCTTTAGATTTCTATAACCTAAAATTTCTGCCGTCTGTATGTCTTGGGTGACTGCACAATAGACATCTAAACAGAATGTTACCTGCTGTTCATACAATCCAAAATAAATTTTAAATATTAACTGGAGGATTTCTTCATACTTGAGTTCATTAAGCTCATGTATGGAATAAAGCAAGGAAACATCTGTTTTCTGTTTAGGGTCCAATAAATTTTTGATGCCTAAATTCTTTGCCTCAGAAAAAAGTATGGAGTTAAATTGAATTAGGAGTATCCTGATGAAGCCAAGGCTATTTCTGGTTTTAATATGAGTAACAAATCTTATTAAAAGCACCTGGAGATTGTCAAACATATTATGTACTCTTGAATTAGACGCAGTAACCATTTTTACTACTGAAACATACAGTCTGAGCTAAATCATCTAATGCTTTAAAAATAGATTCCATGTCATTAACTTATTCTTCTTTCCTTGGACATTTTTACCTGGCATCTGCTTGTGCTCTGTTTGAGAAGATCAACTTTGCAAATTTTATTGTTATAAAAAGTTCTTTCACTTTCTTAGTGGTAAAGAAATGAAGGACACTGTAATGAAGAGAAAGTTGCAGCCCCTGAGTTTTAGTCTGGCAATTGCAAAACAAAACTAAAAGTGATATTTCACATGAGTGGTTCTTCTAGCATCTGTAAAGGCATTGATTAACTTCTTTCCATTAACTTGTGATCTTAACATTAAGCATAAATAATGCAGGGACAGCTGTTGACAGTGGTTCATTTTTCTTCCTTACCTTCCATTCTCCAAGTTGAAGCCTTCATAAAAGATCTGCAAAGGAAATACACAGCATAGTCTATATGCAAGTTTGCCTGGAGTATGAATGACCGTGTGTGTGTGCTTAAAAATAGCAGAAGAAGTGTTACAGCAGGGTTTAGACAAGTGGTGAATGTGCAACTTGTCAAGAGACTGGAAGCAGCCACCCATGGATAACAGCAAGGATCGAGCTGAGTGTTGAAGATAAGCTACACAAGTGCTAAATCCACAGCAGAGTAGTGGGGTAATCTCAAAGTGATACTGCTCAGCATGGTCCCATGCCTTTGTCAAAAGCCTTAAAGGCTGCAGAGAGCAATGTCACTCAAGATGAGCCTAGAAGATATCAAGAGGAATCAAGGTGAATAATTTTCTATACTCCATTCCATCCTGTGTAATAGTGATCAAAATATTAGAACATACATGTCTCGTATTTTTGCATGTGAGTATGAAACTGTGAGGGCCAGTATTGGTATTTTCTATGATAAAAATAATCTAATTCCTGTGTAACATCTCTTTTTAATTTTGCACATTATTTAAACATACACACAGCATCCGATTGATAAACCTGAAAAGTTATTATATGAAACAGATTTTTTTTCCTGTGTCCATTGAGTTCTTTGTCCCATCCTCAGAGGCATTTGCTTATACATTAACTGCACTTGCAAAATTAATTCATTCAGTTCTTACTTCTCTGTGCTGTCAGGAGTGGAGAACAATTCCATGACAGAAAGAGGACAATGTTTAGAATGCAGATTCCCACACCATGTAAGAAGAGTTGTTAGAGTGGAGCTTTTTGCTGGTAGTTCCAATTCAACACAAAACTCTCATGCCCATGCACAGCGACTAAATATTTTTTTTTATAATTACTCTTAAATTCTTGTAATTCATTTTTCTATAATCAAAATATATGGCTAAATATTAAATGTTTAAAACTTTGTGAACTGAATTGGTTAGGAATAAAAATGAATCAAGTTGAAAAGCTGTTCAGCACTTAAAGGCCAAAGGACTTTTCAACATATAACATAACATAACATAAC
>WBNO01004079.1:0-26412 GCA_013400575.1 Peucedramus taeniatus
AGTGAGATAAGATACACTCGTGAAACTCCCTCCAAGCTATTGGGTTATCTTTATATCAAATCGAGCAAGACTTTTGGTTTGAATCCAAGAACTGTCAATTATCAGCAACTCCAAAAGACACAGAAAGAACCACTTGGCCCTCTTTTGCTGGTGATTTTATCTTCTCTCACCCTATTGTGTTCTCTGCTGCAGCAATTAGTTTCTTTACCCTCTCTGATCCAAACTCTTTGCCTTCAGCTCCAAAAAAACCCAAATATCAGGGGTTTTTTTTTCAGTACTTTCAGGAATTCCATCCTTTTTGAGCCCTTCTATTGCTTGCTTTTCTTTCTTTCTTTCTTTCTTTCTTTCTTTCTTTCTTTCTTTCTTTCTTTCTTTCTTTCTTTCTTTCTTTCTTTCTTTCTTTCTTTCTTTCTTTCTTTTCTTTCTTTCTTTCTCTTTCATGTCTTTTCATGTCAGGCAGAATATTTGTTATCATGTAACATTTCTTTCATTGCTGACTCCAGCCTGCACTACTGATAAATTGTGAACTTGGTGCTCATTAGCTGTCATGCCAGGCTGCATTGCCTTCTCATGAGATTTGCTATCAGCACACATAAGCCTGTGCCCATGTGAATGCCATCGGAATCCCAAAGTCAGAGAAAATAAAATTATCATAACTCCAAACTGATTTTTTTTTTTAAATTCTCATTGTGGAATAAATACATCTCTTCAATAGCAGGACAGATTTGGAGTAGAGGCCTCAGGAATGTTTTTCCAATCACTTCTGTGCTATTTGCAAGTTCCTAATCATATCTGACAATGACAGTATAAACACTTGTGCTCGGATTTCTGCAGCAGACATCAAGAGCTGAGTTTGCAAATGTCAATAGACAGAAATAAGGACTTCCAGGGTGTGATACACTTGACCTATTTTTGACATTTATTTTAAGATGTGATGAAGTATATCTCTGCTAACTAGCTCTGCTGTGTGCAGAGAGTCTCAGGTGACCAGCTACAGGGTTTTGATGTCGAGATTTTGTCAGTTATAGCATGCACTTGCTCACACTCTGCATGAATAATTTGAATCCTTAACACATATAAAGGCAACACAAAGTAAACTATGATTTTAAGCTGTATCCAGAGAGATCAAAGCATTAGAAGTTACCAAGAACACACTGGTATTGATAATAGTAATGAATGTAACAGTGTAAGATCCAGATTTTGAACAAAAAGTCTCAGAATGATCAGCCAAATATTAGAAATTTGGTAATTTTACAACCAGAACAGTATTTCCTGGAATTCTTTAGAAGATTAATTGTTTTAAATCCCCAACTAACATCTAATAAACACAGTCTTCTTTTATTTCATTAAAAAAAAAAATCTTTCCTACAAGTCCATTTTCATCTGACATATGGAAGATTATTTCAGAACTTTATTGTCTACTCTAATAGAAAAAAATGAATGGTTTGGATAAAAATTCCCATTTTCTACTCTCAATGATTTATTTGTTTGTGCACAAGTGAAATTATAAGGTCTGAGATGTATATTTATACGAACATAAGACTTAGAAATGTCTTCTTGCAGATAAGATTCACTCAAAACACTTATTTGAAGTAATACATCATATTAGACACTGGGCAAATTTAAAACCATATTAAGCATGGTTCATTGTCATTTTTCTAGACCTGATAACAGCAATATAAAACTGAAGGACTGTAACAGTTTAACTATTATCTTTAATTCCTTCTTTTTGATAAAACATCCTACTAATTACATATCCCACCAAAGCTTGCATTTTAATTCATACACCCTCAGCCACAGGAACTCTAAAGCATTTTGTTTAACTAAAAAATAATAAAAAATAGAAGGTCTTGTACACCTCAGTTTAACACAAATCTAGCAGTGTTGCATGAGATGAAATGAATGTTGGGCAGATAACACTTGAGGAACCTGAAAGCTTTCTCCTAACCAAAACTAAGTGCCTCAATTTGTTAGACTTCCAGGATAATAATGATCTTTCCATGTAGATTTATATTTATTGTGGCTTTCAATAGCCCATCTCCACTAGCAAGATCTTTAATGTTTCCACTGGGACATGTTCTGAAAATTTAAGGCCCTCTCTTTGCCCATGCTTGTGAGTGTGATTAAAGCATGGTCAGTGCTGGGAGTGCTGGATTGGTTTGAGTGGGTTTTTTACCCAACCTATTCAAAGCAATGACACACAGAAATTTATTCTTTACGGTGATAAAATCCAAAGATTTATGCTCACAAGCAAAATGAGGGTTAAACTGGGTTAAGTGCATCTGTATTAGATATTTCCTCCTTTTTTCCATGAAGATTTCAAGTTGGCTGTATTTTAATGACCTTAATTCAGTCATATAAGCACTTCCAGTCATGTTGAAAATGTCAAAATCTCAGTATTGTGTGTAATGATTGACAGGACAATTGTTCAGTGTGAGACACAGAAGGTGGAGTTGGGCTTAGTAATTTTTATGGCTGGTTAAAATTATCATCCAAGAAGAGTATTTTATAGCAAAGCATATGAATGTGTCTCAGTATTACAGCACTCTCAATGAAGTTTATCATCTCCAATATCTTCCAACAGTTTCTTCTTGAAAGGTCAGCATAGAAATTTTATGTTATTTAAAGATATAAGATTTTGTGGATAAAGGTATGAATTTGCCTACTAGAGCACTTCTTCTTCATCCTCTCACATTAAATGGATGAAAGATTCATTTGTTTTTCACAATTTTAAGAGTTTAAATAGATCAAAAAAAACCAATATGCTTTTTTGCTATCATTACCATTCAATTCTCTCAGGTCTTTATTTGTACTACACTTGCTAGTACTTAAATTTCAGGGAATTTGTTAAGCACATGAATTTTAATTGAATATCCTTTTCATAAGATGGTAATTCTACTTTAAAAAATCAGCTGGAACCAAGAATTAATTTAAGAAGCCAGGTGATATTATCTTAATTTCAGAATATGGACATGAGCATTCATTCTGTTTCAGCTAATTCTAATCTCTGCCAGGGCAAAGACAACAGAAAACCAACTTCACTCTCAACGACCCTGCTTGGTCCATACCAATTATTGCAGGTAATTAATCCCAGAGAATTTTCTCTTCTACAGAATTCCTGCTTATCCTTCTCTGCATGGGAAGGCTTTCTGGCCAGGCACTGCAGTAGGAAGCCAATGTCTAAAAGAGCATTACTTTTGTCAGGAAGGATGTCAGGGAAGTTCTTGAAAGCACTTGCAAATTTCATAAAGACAGAATCATATTTATTTCCTTAAACTTTTTATAATTTTTATCCTGTAGCATTTTTCAGTTGCTTCTACTTCTTGACAATACTTGATCACTTACTACAAATGCTTAAAATTTTGTGATTATTTGGTGATGGACTTGTTTAATTTCTCTCTGTACTGGGTCTGCCTAGGATGGCATTAATCCACCACACTATGTGGAGCAAGTAACACCTGATTAAGTGGAGGATTCATTAAGAAAATAACTTTTCTGAGCCCAAAACAGTTGTAGGCAGGGCTCCCTGTGACTGTCTGGTTTAACTTAGTGAGAATTGTTTTTCAAGGCAGAGTAAAGAATAAATTATCTTTGGTAAGTTTCTCCCTTTTTTCTTCAAGCTCTTGTTTTAAACTTTTTTGTAAACATTTCTATTTAATTCAAGATCTTTTCCACTTTGATTGTATGTACTGCCTCTTAGTTAAGATGCCAGCTGAGCCAAAACCTCCATATTCCAAAGAAGTTCCATATGTGTTTAGAACACCTGACAGTTTCAGCAAGGGGTGTAGTCATTCATGAGTAAATAAGTGATTTCCTGGCAAATAGAGATGCCATTCAGAGCATGAGGTCACTTTTCAGAACACTGTGCTAATAAAAAAGTATGACAACATTGCAATGGTTTCTCTTAGTGTTAAAACAAGAGTAGTAGAGGTAACACAGGGAAATGAGAGAATAAAAAGGGGTTATTCCTTTCCTCCCCTAACCTCCCAAGCTGTCAATGTAATATCATGAGGATAAGGGAGGAGAATTTAAAATACAAAAGGAGAGGGGAGAAATAAAGAAGACACTAGCAAAGCAAAAGGGTTGAAATGATTCACCAGGTCAACTCCAAACTCCTTGAGGAAGTTGAAAGCTTAAGGAGATCAATTAATTGAAATTTAAATTTTAAAAAGTACAAATAAATATATATATATATAAATAAGCAAAACCTGTCTTAGAATCAGAGTTGTCAAACTAGAGACAAAGAGAATGGAAAAGAAGAGTGGGCATACTGCCAGGCAGATTCCCACAAGAAGCAGTGGCAGTCAAGAGTCAAGAAATTTTTATCTGTCCTAGAAGTAATTTTGATTAGGGGCACAGATGGACCGCACACGCAGAAGCAGAAAAGAGGGGCTATAGTTCCTGGGAGCCTAAGAGCCAAATAATTATTACTGTGTCCTATCCCAAGGCCCCCCCATTGAGAAGCAAAGGAAAATTAGTTTGAGAATCACTGACCTATCTGGAAAAAAATTTGTGTTATTGCTGCCTAAAGAATAATCCCTCCAGTACCCCCCGCTGCTGCCTACAGGGAACTTGTTTGGTGGTGAAACTGGGTGGCCCAGAGCCTAATAAATGACTAAAAGCCTAGAGAAGAGAACTATATTTTCTTTGAGTTATGCCAAAACTATTAGACATTATGTGAATAAGTCACCTCACCTACCAGTCATCATTCTTATCCCAGCAAGAACTATGCCATCAAACAAAAATTCTCTCCTTGTCACCATTACCAGTTATGTGTCTTAGTGAACACACGTCCTAACCTCATGGCTTTCTTTTAAGCTGAGTATTTCCTTATTCACCTGTGATACATCCAGTCTTCCTTGTCTTCTGACATCCTCTCCTCTCCCAGCTGTGTATTTCTGGGTGTTTCCCTAAGCCTCATGTCACACTGTAAATCAGCTATAGTAGTCACTCTCTATGGTGCCTCATAGAACAGATTCTATAGGCAAAAAGCTCTTATTCATGGCAAAAGCAGGACTAAACTGAGGCTCTGAACACCTAGAGGTCAAAAGTATTTCCAGAGAAGCATATTAATGTGTCTGTAACTGCTATGCACAGCAGAAGAGTGTATTATATTCATATTTCATTCAAGCTTCTTATTCCCTTTCCATCCTTGCCCAGGGCTTAAAAGATAGGCAAAGCTTTGACAATTTCCGCTACTGCATGAGTGTTATCCAAAGTGTACAGCATAAATCAGGGCAGGGGATGAGTAGTTGATTGTCTCTGTTCTAAATATTATCCTTTCAGCAGTACAGAAGAGGACTTCAAGTCCTAAGGGACTCTTCAGCCATGATTGTTACAAAGAGACATAGTTCTTTTGAGGAAACCAGAATGCTTCCATTAACTCGCCCATCTCTGAAGCTGCATCTTTATCGAATTTCCAAAGTTACATAATATCCCTTTCTGCTGCTAAAAAAAGAGATGTGAATGACGTTTTTGTGCTTTTTTTTTGTTGTTGGTTAGGCCAATATCCCAGGAAATACAAAGGCTGAGTGTATCTACCATCTGAGCTGTGTTCAGGAAACCATAATTATTTAAAGCCATACTTTTCCCAAGTTAGTCAGAATCCTTTTACTGCCATTAGTGAGAGGAAAACTAGATGAGGGCTGGTTATGAAGTGGTATAAAGCACAATGAGTTGAATTGTGTATTTCATACCTCCTCACATAAATGATGGGAGAACAAAAGTGGCTTTAAGTTACTTTAGTGCTTTTTATACACTAGACCCTGGCAGAGAGCTGATTAGTCACTAATGAGTTAGAACTAAGTAGAAGTTGTATGCAAGAGTAAAGTTAATGCACAGCTTTCTTGTCTGGAGTTGCTGTCAGTTTCAGTCAAAAGAGCATTACACAGCTGTGTTAATGTAATTTGTGTATGTAGAGAGGTTATGATCTAAAATCTTAGTGTATTTAATTTAACATATTTTTTTTCAGATATTTATTCTGAATTTGGCCAGTGAAAACACCTAAGAGATTCCATGGAAAATTAATAAAACATAACAATTCACTAAGGATTGTGGCTTATGATATAAAGGAAATAAACTTAAATTATCCATTATACTATTCATAAAGTGTATTTTATACTCAAATTTTCAAAATTTTTTGAAATGGATGACTTCCTCTCCAATTTTAGGACACAGTGACTGTTGCCTTGCATGAAGAACTGCATCAGAGACCAAATATATCATCTCTGAAGGCAGGGGAAAACTGAAGGAAAAAACATGGGTGACACAGAGCTTCAAAGAGGAGTCTAATTTTTAGTGTGGAGCAGAAAATTCAGTTCAGCTATGGTGTTTGCTAAAGGTAATCTTGGCTTATATATAAATTATATAAAAATAATTATATATAAATTATCAACTGGAGAAATAGTAAAGGAAGTTGAGGTCAAGCAAATGTGTCCTACTGACAGAAGTCTAACTTATTTGTATGTTGTTCCTGCAACCTGCTTTGGGATAAACAGAGCAGTCCCAGGTCAAGCAGAGAGCTTTTGCCTTCCAGGCACAGGTCTTCAGTTTATGGCCTGCCCGAAAACCAAAGCATTGAAAAAGTAAAAAAAAAAAAAATCCTGAACCCTTCTAGGCATAAGAGATCATTTAATGGGTTGCCCATGGAACAGGCAATTTTGTGGATCTTAAAGGTGACACATCATTTAAGTCTTTACATAGATCTGTAATGGATCTGTAATCAGCATAAACCATAAATTAAATAAATTTAATTTTATATCTGCTTGATGCCTATTAACACATACATAGATTTGCTTCCAGCCATGAATATTTCCCCCCCTTTCAAATTCAGGAGCACTGACACATGGCTTTCTAATATCTGGGAGGTTATAATAAAGAGATAGTTGATTATTGATCTTTTGCAAAATATTCCCTAAAGATTGACCTGACTATATTGCAATCATCTGTTCCTCCCTCAAATTCCTCCTTCAGATACTTCTGAAATGAATTATTGGGAAATCCCCAGCCAGCAATGAACATCAGTGATTATGTAAATAGGTTTAGGTATATTACAATGTATAAAATTGTCTTCTCAAGCCAGTTTATTTGGCTGTACATGTAATTAATCATCAATTAATAACGTGTGATTAAGTTCTCCTCTAATTTCAGCAATTTCAAGATTAGAAATCTAAGCTCCTTCCAACCAAGAGAACAAAATGGACATCTCAGGGATGGATTCACCTTGACATTAGAGAGGAATATAAGATAGATAAGAACAAGCATCTTCTGGAAGTAGTTTTTTGTCCTTTGTCTGTGAAGGTAGACTAAAGATTACAGCACTGAAGACAAGGTTGGGTGGGATGAATCTGATTCCACCTGACCACGTCAAGACACCACATGAGGTACCAGCAGCTTTATCCTCACTGTTATTGATAGGAATGAGAATTTGTCTCATTAAACAGAAGTATGTGCAGGTTTGGCTGGGGTTGAGTTAATTTTCTTCACTGTGGCTGGTACAGGGCTGTTTCAGATTTGCCTTGGACACAGGGTTGATGATACAGAGATGTTTTTGTCATTGCTGAGCAGGACTTAGAGCCAAGGCCTTTTCTGCTTTGTGTACTGCCACACTGCCAAGGGGCTGGGGGGGTGTGGGAGGCTGGGAGGAGACACAGCTGGGACAGGTGACCCAAATGACCAAAAGGATGTTCCAGATCATGTGTGGGCAGCATAAGGTGAGGGGAAGAAGGAAGAATGGAGGGACACATTTGCTGGGATGGTGTTTGTCTTCCCAGCTCACCTCACCATTATGTGTGATGG
Organism: Peucedramus taeniatus; assembly: GCA_013400575.1. Classification (NCBI taxonomy): domain Eukaryota; kingdom Metazoa; phylum Chordata; class Aves; order Passeriformes; family Fringillidae; genus Peucedramus; species Peucedramus taeniatus. The sequence goes on from WBNO01004079.1 coordinate 7,798, forward strand.
GGCCCTGCTCTCCTGGAGATGGCTGCACACCTGCCTACCCATGGGAAGAGGGGACTTAATTCCTTGGGTTTTTTTTGCATGTGCAGCTTTTGTGTCCTTTATTAAAGTCTCTGTATCTCAACCCATCAGTTTTCTGGCTTTTATACCCTTCCAATTCTCTCTCTGATCCTGCTGGTGGGGGAGGAAGTGAGTGGCTGTGTGGGACTTGGCTGCAGCTGGGGTTAAACTGCAACAAGTAAAGGGGAACTGACACAAAGAGAGTGAGCAGTTTTCAAAGATAATATAGAAAATCTCAGAATTAGGAACTGCATGTTTCTTAAGACCTTGGGCAATATTTTGGGGTTTGCCCTATCATTCCTAATCTCATGATGTATTATATCTGATAAATATGTTATATTATGTATTAAATTTATCAATAACTTATTTTACTGTACATAAACCTAAAAGAAAACTGACCATATATATATACATATACATATAAGAATATTACATTGACACCAAATCTCACATGTACTGAGTCAAGAGTCTTATAAAAAACCCAAAATTATTTTGAAAGTCAATTCCAATTTCCAACAAATAAAAGACAAATACCAATGTAACTGTAGATTCCAAAAATGAATAACTGAAACATCATTTTGACTAGGATTGCTTTGCCTTGCAAATGAATCCAAGTGATACATTCCTAGTATGTCTTCCTGGAAAGTATTTGTTCTAATTTAATTAATAAAGAAAAAAGTCTCAAGTGCTGAAAAAAGAGGCTGAGTAACTAAAAAAAAAAAGAAAAAAACAGAAGTACAGAGGAAATGTGGAAGAGAATTCCTCCAGCACAGAAGGTATAAAATGAAACATTTGAAACTTTTACAAGTAAAATCTTCAGTTGAAGATTTAGTTCAGAATTAACTGGCATAACTCCACTGAAATCAAAGTAACTATGGCAATTTGCTGAGGACCTGACCCAGTCTCATTCTGTGAAGGAATATTCTTTCTGTCTTCCAGAAATCATTACTATGAATATGTGATATTTTGTAGGTGGATCAGTCTAGTGTACCATGCCAGTTACAAGATACAAATCTAAAGTATACTCACCATATTTACATATCATGATGTTGGTCCATCTGGAGTTTTATTTCACATAACACAGCAAAGCTGAACAGTTGTTGAATCATTTTTAATTTATTTTTTAAGTTTTCCTAGTGTCTTTTTTTTCAGTCTCTTAATTTTTGCACATACTTGAGTTGTAATTTAATTTATTTTCCAGTGTCTGAATTCATTTCCATCTGTCTAGCCATCTAGAAGTAGTTCCAGTTGCCCTTCCTAATCTTCTGCTGCTACTTTCATGCTTCCTCACAAAACTGGCTGCTTCTCTACCTCTGTTCATCCCACACCTAATACTTGCTGCTGCCAAAAGCAGAACCTCCATCAATCTGCCAATGAAATACCTGTCCATAAGTATGTGCCTAGTGATCCACAGCTGTTCTGGAAGGTATTTTAACCAAAGATAGGTCAGCACTATAATCATATGAGATCTTTGTTTATGCCTTGGAATACGTGTTTTTTCTTGTTTCAACTCCCAGGCACATAGATTGTATCTGCACTGAGTGAAAGTTTAATGACTGATAAACCTTGGCAATAGCGCTTTTACCCTGAGTCATATGTTTAAAAAAAACAGCTATTGACATTTTATTTTGAAGAGTTCAGGCACCCAAAAGTTTTACTGCCAATGACTAAGTTGTTGGATATTCCATTTGGAACAAGAAAACAAAACCTGTATTTTGGATGAGAGAAAGTTTCAGAGCAGACATCCACACACACAAACACAAGCATGCAGTGTCAAAGTCTGTGTTTACCTTCATCTCTCTGCAGGGAGTAGTCTTAAAATACATCCCAAGACCATTCAGTAAATACAGTTAATTAAATCCTTTTGGAGCCAAGGTTTCAAACTATGCTAATTTGTAGTAATATTTATCACATTGAGTTCCCTTCACGGATGCCAGATGGATATGCTTCAGCACACATGGAACTGCTCAGACAAAATATCTTCTGCAAAAGGTAAGAATTTGATTGTCCTCTTAGACTGATGAGATGATAGAAGACTCAAACTGAATTGGAGATAACTGAGCTAGTCTGGAAATACACTTCTGAAACAGCACAATAAAGAGCAAAGAACACATATGATACAAGACTTATTAATTAACATCTGTTCTTGGATAGCACAGTTTGTGCTTTCACTCAAATATCTTAGACTACCATATAAAACTGATTTTTACGACATATTTCAGTGTACTGTGTCTGCAATATGTCATTTGTACAGATGCTAAACCACTCTGGGATTTATTTGTCAGGGAAGCCTTGGAGCTGGATTCAAATGCTGAAATGGAAGTACAATTGCATTTGGAAAATGTAGGCTGATTGTAAAAATGCAGTTGGATAGTGAGAAAAGACTTCATCAAGCTGGTGTCAGGATATGAAGGCCACCGCAAAGTCACTTGAAAGGTGATGGAGAAAACAGACATTCTTGAGGAACCATAAAGTCATAGAATATCCTAAGTTAGAAGGGACCCAAAAGGATCATCCAGTTCAATCCCTGGTCCTGCACACCAATCACATCCTGTGCCTGAGAGCATTGTCCAAACACTTCTTGAACTCTGCCAGGCTCAGTGCTGTGACCACTTCCCTGGGGAGTCTCTTCTGGTGACCAAACACCCTCTGGGTGAAGAACCTTTCCCTGATATTGAACCTAAACCTCCCCTGACAACTTCTGCCATTCCCTCGGGTCCTGTCACTGGGCACCAGAGAAAATAGATGAGTGCCTGCCCCTCTGCTTCCCCTCGTGAGGAGGTTACAGACCATCATGAGGTCTCCCCTCAGTCTCCTCCAGGCTGAACCAGCCAAATGATCTCAGCTGCTCCTTGTATGGCTTCCCCTCCAGGCCTGTCACCAGTGACACTTACCCTTATTCACAAAAAGTGTTTCACAAAGGAGGCATTTAATTAATTTCTAAAATGTAGCTGACAATAGTTAGGAATTGAGAAATTGATTACAAAACTTGACGTTCCTGGATATTTACTAGATGGGTCTAAAAAGTCATGGCAGGGCTCTGGCTCAAGTATGCCTCACCCTTAGTGTCTGACACTAATGCTGAAGCCTTTGTGCCTTATTCTTGTAAGAGCATACTGGTATGCTTATTGACCCCTGTGCTCTAAGGCATAACATCATCTCTGGCAGAACAAATTCCTGAGCATCCAACTCTGCTTTTGATTTGCTTCAGAGTGAAAAATGCAGTGGTTTTTTGACCTTTTTTACTAGCAAGAGAAAGAAAATCACTTTGAAAGAGCTCTTTTGAGGTCTAGAATTGCATTGTATATCCAATATGTATGCAATGACCTTCTGCAAGAGAACAATATGTTCTTGAACATTATACAAGACTGGGCACATAATCAACACCCAGAAGAGAATAAGAAAGAGCAGAAACATCCTGAACTAGCTGCTGTGTGTTGTGCAGACAATGACACAAAATATCTATCACAGGCTCTTATTTACTGAACAGAGCAGAGGTCAATTATCTGAAAATCACCTGGAGTTTCCTCTGGTTTGAGAGCCTGGTACACAGGAAAATTTAGATTACATATTAGGAAAAAAATCTTCACTGAGAGGGTGGTCAGGTGTTGGAATAAACTGCCCAGGGCAGTGTTGGAAGTGCCACCCCTGAAAATGTTCAAAAAAAAGCACGTGGATATGGCACTTGGGGACACTGTTTAGTGGTGAACAGGGTGGTGCTGGGTTAAGGGCTGTACTCGATCATAGAGATCTTTTCCAACTTTAACAATTCTAGGATTATGATTCTGTGTGCATCAGTTTTGCTCTCTGTACTACCATTAGTGTTCAGGTGCCTGTAAGGACAGCAGTGGCCTGGAGTGAGCAAGCAACTGATTTACCTAACTCTAACACAGGCTCTGGAAGCACCTTGCTTCTGGAGATCAAGAAATCTGAAGGAGTAAAGGTGATAAGAAGGTCATGGAACAGGCAGTGAGCAGCAAGACTAAAGATGAAGAATGGCCAAGTGCAAGGAGAAAACCTTCATGATAAATGAAGATGGGCTTTTCCACTATAGGATATTTCTAACAGGACTGCACTGGAGTCCTTTTTCTGTTATCAGCTAGAGCCTCACAAAAAAACTTTTGTAACCCTTGCTCAGCAAAATCATCTGTGTAGGAGCCATTTTTCCTGTGAGTCTCCCAGTTCATAAGCCAAGATAGTGCTACTCTTTTAATGAGAGCAGATATTTACTCCTTTAATAAAAGGAGTAAAAATGAAGGTGAAAACAACATTCAGAGGACAAATTTTTCATTATTTGATGTTTTGAAAGAAAGAAAATTGGAAGATGTGAGTCAACTTCTTATTAAACAAAAATCAGAAAGCATTAGAATAATTTTCTTTAGCCTGACAAAAGGATTGGAAAAAAAGGGATCAAATTCTGTTTACCACAAAGCAGTATCTACAGCAAAAAGAATTCAATAATACATCTCTTTAAAAAAAAAAAAAACAATTGGAACACATAGAAACAGAAAACTGAATAAAGCCAGAAAATGAAATGAAACTTTTTTTTAAAAAAGTTGTTTTGAAACACAAGCTTAATTTCCATTTCATAAGTATTTCTGGGGGTTTGGGGTATTTCATTTAATGCTTGCCGCAATGCATATTTTTCCCTTCTTAAACAGAGGCTTCTGGCCACTTAAACAAAACTATTATATTGCTCTGCTGATGCTAAGGAGACTGACCTGAAAAAAAATCTTCTGTTTTTTCACAGATTTTAGATTGTAAACAATGTTTTTCTTCTGATGGTGAAGGAAGAGAAATCACACCTGGCAAAACTTTTTCAGAGGTGGGGGAAGGAAGACAAGGAGAGAGGAAGAGGAAAAAGAGAGGCCTAGAGTAGAACTGCCAACAATGTGGAGGATAAACTTTGCATCTGGCATGAAAAGAGCCAAGCCTCATGTTCCTCTTCTAAACTGGGCAGATTTCCCCAAGTTCTGGCCTTTTTGGGTTTGGCATTCCTACCTAAAAATTAAATCCTGAACCTGGGAAGTTGGTTCAACAAAAGTTTTGTCACTTCAGAGTAAGAGACAGACCAAATTATATACTTATGTTTTGGGGATAATAATCTTTATTTCAAGTTGTGTGGAAAATCAAGGTATTATCATTTAAATGTTAAGGATAATGAGGACATCTGTTTCACAGCAGGACAGGTAGAGGACAGAGAATAAAGAAGTATTTAAACATTAGGAATATAACTTGAGGCTTCTTCAGTGGAAAGATTTACTTAATAGCCACTCTATAAATTCTGTTTATGGCTGCCTGGACAAATGTGTGTCTTTTGTGAGAAATGTGTATTTTATACTCTGAAGTGTTTCTCCCCACTGAGCCTAAATGACTTCTTCAGGTGTAGATGTACCTATCAGGCACTGAAACTTAGTGAGGTGCATCCAGTATTTAATTATCTTGTAGTCATTGAATAGTCAGCAAATACTCTTTTGAAAGCCAGTTTCAAAGGAAAATCACATTTTGAGATTCAGAATGACTGTTTGGAAAATGACAGTTTTCTCTGGGTTATGCAGATAACCCAGGAAGACTTTTGGTAAGTTATATTTAGACTTTTTTTTTTTTTTTTTAAATTTGGACATGTATAAAACCAACTAAATTAACTAATAGCCATTAGAAAACCAAACCCAAAAGCCTATCCATGGTCAAAACAGTATATTTAAACACTTTTGGTTATACCAATTATACTGGCTAAAACTTGTCACCATCTGAAACATATTTAGCTAAATGATTAAGCATTATGCTAAAGGCAGACAGGGAACACTCTTTTCAGTGTCTCAAATAATGTTTCAGCATCTTGTACTCCACCTAAAATAGCCCTCCATGAAATCAGCTTATCAAACCATCACCTCCAAGAGGTGTGCAAGTACTACAGTAATTTTACAAGTAGTTATTCAGAGGAGAGAGAAACAGACCAAACAGCTTATTTCAGTGCCTACTCCATCCTGATACTTTGTTTTTACCATACAACTATCCTTTCACCCTGTTTTACTTTGCAACATGCATAGCTGGCTCCCAGCTGGAGTTGAAGCTGCAATGAAATGCATGTTTGTTATAGTCAGAGTTTAATGCAATCTCTATCCCTAAAACCACACAAAGATTTCTCTGAGACTTCTTTCAGTTCCATTTACCTCTCTGTTTTAATTTTTCCATCTGGAATTTTTTTCCATCTGGAAGCTTGTTTCTTCTCAGTCCAAGTAGTAGTCCAAAATGATTTTTTCCCTAGAAAATCCAAACTTCAAAAATAAGGGATAGCATTTTGCATTATTACGAAGGCTACTACTGAATCTCAAACACATCATGACTGAAGGATTTGGATAGCAGACACTTGAAATGTAATAGGCAGGTCAGAGACCTACTGGCAAACAAGTACAAACTTCCCATATTTCACATCAGCCCACTTCTCAAGCCTGTCAAGGCCAAATGGCAGCAATATTGGGGGATATCAGACATTGCAGAGAAGTTCTTCATAACAACACTGCAGGAAAATTAACATGTTTCCCTGTAGGAAATTTGCATTACCTGCAAGAAGAAAAAGCCTCCCCATTCTCCCCTCTGAATGAAAGTTGTAGTGGAAATGGAGCAATTAGAGCACTGTGAGGATGGAGCAGCATTAGGGGAAAAGGCTGGAGCAGCTGCTCTATCCCAGTGCTAGGAATCAGCAAATACCAGAAGTGGTAAAACCCTTTTCCAAATATCTGCTTCCCTTCATGTCAGACTGGCTAATGGAAGCAGAGTCCTTTGCTTGTGAAAGGCAGTATCTGGAACCACAAGACACTTTCACCTAGTTTGTCACCATCTCAGTATTGAATCAAAGAATCAGTTCTGTCATTTCACTGATGTCCTTTCTCCAGACTACTGTTCAATATTTGCCCAGAAACAGAGATACAAAGTGGGATTTTTTTCTTTCCTCTACCACTGCACAATTCAACATAGCTGCTCTGAGTCTATCCCAGTGACACTGGGAAAGAGCCATTAAATCCCAGAGTGATGCTAGCCCTGCTGTTGGGTTTTTGCTACATGAACCCACTGAGTTCCACAGTGCTCACAGGAAGCTCCTTGCTGAGCAGGGAATGCCAAACTTAGCACTGTCCTGCAATGATGCTTGCTAGTCTTGGTGTTCTTACATTCATTGCAAACAACACAAGGAAGAGGGGCTTAAACCACCAAGAACAGAAGAGATTAACTGAATTAGGGCACTAGAGTGCAATCTGAGAGAGCTGGGTATCTTTTGAGCCCTTGGTGTTTGCTCCTTCTATCATACAAAGAAAGTGGCTTAATCTCTTCTTTCTCTGCCAAATGTGTATAGCATTTTTTTCCCCAAACTGGGAGCTAAGGAGGAATTCGTCCTTGTTGAAAATGTGCACAAATACTGTTGCAGTAAGAATCAGAGGGTCAACAACAAACAAGATTCCTCTGTGGAAACTTCAGATAGTGTGGAGTACATGAGGCATAGTGTGATACTGAAGGGTAGCAAATGGAAAAGAATCTCAGCAGTCTCACTCGTGGAATACTGCTCATCCTGTGCTCTGCTGGATGCAGCCATACTGCAGGAAAGAGTGGCTCACACAATAAAATAGGATTGCAATACACTTGTGCAAGGGGGCATGTAATGATCTGATTCTGAGTCCTGCTGACACATCAAGGAGGACTTGGGATGGACTGTGTTATTTTATACTTTTATTCTCTCTGGTCAGGCCTACAACCCAGAGCAGTTTAGTACTTAGGTTGGTTTATTACTTTTGCTCTCAGCCTATGAAAGGGTTTTGCAATATTATCCATTTGTCTTGCAAATAATGTCCATTTCTAGGTAATTATGGGTAGTTCTTTGAATGTAGTATATACATCCAGCTGAGATTTTTTTAATGGTGATTATTTCATACCACTTATAACCAAATTTTGTTCTGTTTTACTTAATACAGAAATTAGGTAAAGTACAGCATTATTCTTACATCTGTGTTCATTGGCATGAATAAGAGTTTTCTACACAAATCAGGAGTCAGACCTTGCAAAAATAATAACATGAGTACAAACTCCACAGGAATTCCCAGTGCTGTTGAGGTGTTTGTTTTCTGATTCACTAGCAATGTGGAAAACATAACCAGCTAGGCACTGGCTAAGGATTACAAGTCCTATTACAAGCCCTATTTCTAAACTACTGGAGTAATCTATGAATTTAAAATACTGCAAAGAACACATTTGCTTCTTTTCTTTGCCAGCTGCAAGTTTCCAAGTGCTTAGTCTGCCAGTCAATTTATTTTCTTTTGAATTCTATGACTTCATTAAAATGCTTATAATATTTTTGCTGGTTATGTTTATTTTATTTCTTTAACTATTATTCTTGATCTAGCATGACCTTTGAGTCTAATCAAGCTTCTGTTGCTTTGTTTTTCAAAAGCAGTTAACCAAGGCCAGACCTCTTTAAAAAAAAGTAATATTCCATTTATGCTGTTTTTTTTTTTAATTTTATCATAAATATAAGAAAACTAAATTATTACCTTCTTATTCTGTACATTCCTAAGTCAAAGCTGGAAAAATTGAGAAGAAAAAGGGTGTAAAACTTTAAAAAAAATCCAGTTGCAGCAAGTAGTTGCAGATACATGCTTCAAAATTCTCAGTGAATCCAGCACATTTTTTAATTAGCTCTGCTTTTCCTGTAATGCAGGAAAAAAGTCTTAGTGCCAGGTTATACTTGTACTTGAATTCAACTCAGGAAATTACCCAGAAATCCAAACCAAGTGTGATTATTGATAGTCTCAGCATGTGTAGTGGAAGACAGCTGAGTGATAATGGATTTGTGTATATTTTGGTATCTCATCAAGTAGTATGGTACCTCATCAAGTATTGGATGTATTTGTGCCTCGTGCTACTTATCTCTCGCATGTCAAAAAAACATCTTGAGTACTTTAAGATGTGAAGTGTGATGTGTGTATTTCCTCTCCAAGGAGCATGCTTTCTTCATTAGCATGAGGAGCACTTGCACACCCATGGGGAGGGATTCTGGGGATCTAGGTCAGGCGGAGCTACACAGTTTTACAAATTAACACTTACTGTACTGTACCTTTCACATTATCTACAGCAAAATGATCACACTTCTCAGAGAGATGGGGAGAAAGCACCACAAACTAGTGTTTGAAGCATTAAAATATTTTCCTTTTGTAAATTTACAGATTAAATGACCTATGGAGGTAACTGCAGCAAGAGATATGAGTGAGGATGAGTTCAAACAGCTACTTACCCATGTGCACTGGAATGCTTTAGACAACACAGGATGTGCAGTCTTGTCATAGGGATATTTCTCCAAATGCCAGTGGTTCAATCAGTGCAGTGGGGATACTCATACATTTGACAAAATTCAAATCTGCCTTTTAGATGAGATCTCTGAGATTTTTGAGATTTGCCATCACAGTGGCTTTGTGTACCCAAGCTGCAAGAACATTACTAGAAGCTTAGGGCCTTCATGAAGAAAAACAACACTGCAGAGGGCTTAGCATCCTCAGTCAGATCAGGATAAATACCCTGAAAATTCCCATGATAATATCATGGCAGATGTGTTGTTTTGGAGATGAACGTGTGGCTTCTGGAAGCTTGAAGAAACAGACAGCTGTGATCAATATGAATCCTATCTCTCTTGGAGTATTACAGGGTAATGAAGAATGTGTTGGAAGAGGATGTATCTGAGGGATGAAAAGTTTTAGGGAAAGGATCCCAGGTTTAATTTGTTGTGCTAGAACTGTCCACGAGACCCTTTCAGAAAAGGCCAGAGTACTGGCCCTGTGACAGGCCTCAGCAGCACGTGTATGACCTCTGGTTTTCCATTCCCACACTATCACCTCTTTCCCCCAAGCAACAATTGTCCACAACATACCCTCCTCCCACCTTCCATTAGAATACTCTGGGGTGAAAATGAGAATCCAGTATTTATATCCCTGTCTGTAAATGGCTGTGGACATTTTTAGATTATTATTCTGTGAACAGAGTAGAACAAAATGCTGCTACCAACAGATCAGTGATGGGACAGCCACACCTGGGACAGCATCATGAAAGTGATGGGGTTGTGCACAGGAAGGACAAAACCTCTGTTGGAGTCCAGAGGCCACAAAGATGATTTGTGGAACACCTCTCCTATGAGGAAGGGCTGAGGGAATTGTTCACCCTGGAAAAAAAAAGGCTTCAAAGTGATCTTATAGTGGACTTCCAGAGCATAAAGGGGGTCTACAAGAAAGCTGGAGAGGGACTTTTTCCAAGTACATGTAGAGACAGGACAAGGGGGGGGTGGTTTTAAACTGAAAGAGAGTAGATTTAGATAGATAAAGAAGGAAGTATTTTCTGGGAGCATGGTTTGGCACTGGCACAGGTTGCCCAGAGAAGCTGTGGATGCCCCATCCCTGAAGTGTTCAAGGCCAGGCTGAACGGGGTTTTGAGCAACTTGATCCAGTGGAAAGTGTCCCTGTCTGTGGTAGGAGGATTGAAACTGGGTGATCTATAATATTTCTTTCAGCCCCAACCATTCTACAACTCTGTGATTTTAAAGTGTAGCTACTCTGAAAATAATCACTAGTTTCCTCTCTATTCCTTGTTCACTAGGATAAAACATAGAACATCTTTGTCCATATTCACTTATCTTATGGGGGTCAACAGTGCAGATATAAAATCTACACAGCTTTCTTGGCCTCGGTCTGAGAAGCATTAGTACAGAGAGCAAAGGAAATGACTCTAAGTTGAGAAGTGGGAACAGATTCCTATGTTCCTCTTCTGCTATCATACATAGGGAAAAATACACTTTGGTTTCTGGACCAGTGACTTCCCAGGAGCTTACACTGATTAAAAACAATCTCTTACAGCGAAAAGAAATCCAAAAGCCTATAAATATTTACATGAGAGTCAAAGCCACAGAAAGACGAGTATGAAACAAATAAGTTAAAAAAAAAAAAATTAAAAAAAAAAAAAATAAAAAAAAAAAAAAAAAAGGCTAGTACAATGGCTGGCACGTGAGGCAGACTGAATTCCATAGTGCACACAACCCCACTTTGATGATTCTGCAACAGTAAAAGGTGATGCAACAGAAGACTTTTGGAGACACACCCAAGGGAAGAAGAGACCTTGTTTTCTGTGTGCACGAAAAATTCTAGGTTGTGCTTTTTCCACCTTCCCTGGATGGGAGAGCAGCCTCCCTGTGCCAAAGGTTCAAACAATAGAGGGCTGTTGGTGCAGAAGTAAGTGCTGTTCCCTGGATGTTTTCTCTGTTTTGCAGCAGGACTGTAACACTTTGTGTTCTATTGGATACAAATAAACCTCTTTTAAAGGTATTTCAGTCACAGGAAAGGAGACAACAGTCACTATTGACTTTCCACAGATCTTCCCTATTCATGTTCTTCTAATCAAGACAACATTCACCTTTCTCTTCCACTGAAAGAAGAGACGAATCTTGCTCCAGTGCTGCAAATTTCACTGATATAAAGTGTACAGATTTACAGCTGTACTTTGTCTAAACATTAAAAGCACTCCAGCTCACTTTCAGTGTTCAGGGACAGGAGCGGGACACAGCAACATAGCCCTGAGGTAGGCACTTCCAATGCATATTTTAAGTTTACTAATGACATATGCTGCTCAGAAAAAGGAATAAAATTCCATAGTTTTGAATAAACGGTGGGGGGTTTTCTTTCCTGAAGACACAGAAGAATTGTCATAATTACACCACATTAGCCACATCTGAACAAAACTTAAGATGTGTATTCAAAATTGATTTATGTGACATGATGTATTTTTGTCAGGAGATTTCTGTAAATCTAATTTTTAAAATAATAAATATTCTATCTAATACTTACAGGCTCTATAAAGGTATTGTGAGAAATGCTACTCACTTCCAAAAATTTAAGGTTTATTAAAACCTTATCAAAAGTACAACAGAAGACTGAATAAAGAAAATATTATGGCGCCAGGACCAGAGTATCTTTCCCACCATGTGCATCCACACAATGGATGTTCCACCTTTTAACCCTTTAGCCTCTCCCAAAGTTCTGTCCATCGACTCCTTCTTCACTGTCCAGTGGTGGAGTTCACTTCCTTAAATCTTGATTGGAGGTCAGATGTTGCCATAGTGACAAGCTGACCATCCCAAATGTGCCTAACCCAGGCCACCCCCTGACAACAACACAAGCGGGGTAAAACATAAGTCTATAAAACTTCTCTTAACATATATACATAAAATTTGCCTTTTAATTGTGAGAGCCAACCATTGCATTACTCATCTATCACAGTATGTAAAATAAATCTTCAGCAAAAATAAAACATTAAGAAAATCAAAGTCCTATGTGACTAACCCAGTGTAGAGACACCCATATGATGCATCTCATATTTAGTTTTATTTGTAATTACACATACACAAAACACATTTTGGATACTGCATACAGTTTGAAGAGTAACACATTTTAAAATATCCTAGATACAGCCTGCTTCTCAGACATTTCAGAACAATAGAGCAGTACTAATCAGCCTAGCTCAAAGAATGCTTTTTTAAAAGCTACTGTGGATTTCACTTGTGATTAGAAAGGAATTCCCATCCCCTGCATCTTCATTAGTCACGGAGTTTTGAGACTCTCACACTGTGTGCAACCCCGTGCTGCAGAGAGATTTCTTTCAGCCTAAACAGAGGATTCAGAAAGAGGAAAAGGAAGAGGTTCTATGTCTCCTGGTTAAGAAGTATACAACATACAGGAAAGATCTCAGGCACCACACTCGTCTTGGATTCTTTAGGCTTTATTCCCAATCCCCTCACTTGTCTGTATTTTCAGAAAAGTACTATGGTAGCCTAAAACTTTTGCAAGAAGATAAAAACTCACTTAGAGCAACTCTAAAACCAGAACTATTTCCTGGAATGCACTGTAAGTCAAGGGGCCAATGGGACATGTTCAGGAAGACTGGTGAGGAAGACTGGTGAGCTGAGGAAAGCTGGACTGGATGCAGAGCTATAAAAACCACATGAGAGGAAGAGGAAACTGAGCATCCATGAGGGCAGTCACAGACCTTTCACACTTGCCAGGACAGGCTGCAAACGTGTGTCCTCCCCTCCTTCTAAACACAGGCTGAAGGATATCTGAGAAACCCCTGTACACCTAAAGGAACAAAGCATCTTTCACTGTGAGCTAAATGATACAGAAAGAGGTCCCAGAAAAATGGTGGTTGAAGACAGAGAAGTATTTGAACATGTATAATTCAAGGTCATATGAATGCATTGCGACATCATGTCCTCAAATCATATGATATTTTGTTGTCCAGTTACTCCATTCTTACCTGAAGGCTCCTTGAGTTTGCTGTAGTCATTCAGCAAATTTCTGCTTTTGTGTTTCTTTTACAGTTCATTTCTTCCCCCTCATTGGTTCATTTCAGAAATGAGTAAGGAGAAGGGAGAGGGGAAATAAAAGCAAAAAAGCATATCTGGAAAATGCATTCAGTGATCAATCAAATCTGTGCAGGAAGCCTTCAGGAAGAGGAGCAGACTGGAAAGTGAGGATCACCTCTTATGAATCACAGGTCAAATCTCATAAAGGCTGCATCTGCTCCATTGTCATTCTGTTTCATGGGTGTAAATGCAGAGAAAAATGTTCAGGCTGGCTGAGTCACACTCCCCTGCAGGAAGAATCACTGAGAAAGGGTCATTGTGACAATGTGGATACCCATCCTTCATAACTGAGTGTCATAAGGGCAAGATAGCCATGTTGAAGATCTCAACTCAACAATCAGAGGCCTTCAGATACTATTATGCCACACTTCTGAAAGGGATAGGAAGCATAACAGCAACTCACTATTACATCATTACCATTTCCCGGCCTCCCTCATGCTCATTGTTGTACGTTTTATCCAAGTAAGGAGGAAAGAAGAAGTCAAGACCAAATGGTTGATTTGGCTGCTTCAACATGCACAGATATTTGTTCAGAAAAATCTGAGGATAAAGAATACAGCAAATACATTCTTTTTCCCTAATATACTTCAGCCTCGTTTCATTCCCATCTCCATTATGGCCTAGAAGTTCCCTAGATCTCCCTTCAGAGAAAAACTTTTCCTCTTAAGAACAGGCTTTTCAGAAATAGAACAAAAGCCCACCATATTCAGGTTTAGTAGAGGCTGTTTTAGATCCTTTCTAAAGGAGCAGGTTTCTATCCCAAAAGCTGAAAATATGTGAGCACAGCAGCAAGGTGGCTCTTCTCAGACTACGAAGAAGGAAACATATGCTGGCATTAGCTCCAAATAATGTCTCTTTAATTTCTTTAAGCCTTAACTGTGCAATTTTTTCATCGGTAAATTAAACCTTTTCTTATCACTTTACCCTTCCTGGCAACTGTTTACATGCAGCACACATCATCCCTGATAAAAGAATGGAACAGTTCCTGGAACAAAAATTTTCAGTGCACTCTCTCCTGAAAACCCCGAAGTATTTATTGCCCTTACATTCAGCAGGGAGGAATCAAGCTGCAAGAGAAAGAGCTGTTCATGTAATGCTTCTCCTTAATGTTTTACTGGCTAGAATAGAATTCCCCATTTTTCCTTGTCCCTTCCTCATCACTCAACACAGTTTCTTAGGAGCCAAATCACTTAATCCAGCAAACTCATACCATCCCTAACACCTCCTCCTGTCTCTTCACAGATTTAAACCTTCACCTTCATATTACCTCATGAGAACAATTTTTAAAATTTTACTATAGGTTTTGAGAGTGATGAAACAAAGTTGCCATCAGGTTTTATTCCTACAGACTCTTAAACCTTTCAGGTCTTTCCTTTTCATATGCTGATTTTATATTGTGGATTTACAAGCATTTTATTTTAGCTCTCCCATTACCATCATCTATTACAATGCATAGACTCAAGGAGACCTTCACTGGCTTCATTGCAGCTCTGTACCTCTTTGTATTTATGCTTAATGAAGTCAGATTTCAGGATCAGACTTCAAAGCCTGTTGGTCAGGAAGCTGCATAGTAGTTTCCACAGAAGATCTTTCTACCATCATCTTGCTTCTCTAGAAGCAAAATATGTATGTACAACTAAAATAGAAATTCACTGCATTTCAGGAAAGCCCTGAAAGTGCAATTCGTACTTTCCTGATTAATTAGGAGATAGGACAGTCTTGTAATGTCTGCTGAACAACTGATGGCTATCAGAATTGTTAAGACAATTTTTATCTTTGTTTTCAGGACTACTGAACTAAATAAACTGTTTCAGTTGTGCTGAGAAAGAGAGAAAGGGGGAAATAGAGAATAGTAAGGTAACATTTTTCACTGACAATTTGTTTTATGCTCGTAACTTACAAGACATACATGAAGATGAAAGTTGTTGTCATTAAGAATTATAATGAGTGGGTTTCTTGGCAGAACCAAAGAAAAAAACAGTAATATGCAGACCTATGAAATCTATAGGTAATATCAATTCAAATCAAGTATCAAGTCAAATCACAATAAAATTTATTTGCGAAAATAGGAATAGATGTGGATAGTAAAAACAATCCATGCTTTTTGATTTCTGACATGACTCTCTTCAGCCAAGACCATGCTGTTCTTCATCTTTTCAATGGTTAAGGAATGTAATTGGAGTAACAATGGTTATAAAGTAACTGCAAATTAATGAGAAACATAAATATAAAACAGTGATTTACATTTTCCTAGAAGGAAAATTTCACAATGAATCTGACAATAGAAAGCAAGTAAGGAGCTGGTTTTAAATTGTGTGTGACTACAATGAAAGAAAACCATCCTTAATTGGACTGTTATCTGTGCCTTCAATACAGTGGTGCCTGTTTTCATTCTTATAAAGTAGTGTCTGGAAGCCTTTCCTTTACAAACTTGTTTTTCAGGTACATGCAACTCTGCTTTTAAACAGAATGAGAGCCCACAATAGATTTCACTCATTTTCATTTGGTAAAAATTCATTCCCTGAATTTTTTTTCATTTTATCTCAAGGACTGTCACTCTGGCCACAGAGATCTGGGCTATAAGATGTAGCAAAGTCATCTGTCTTGCCTCAGCATGCCATGCTCATGTCCAGAGAATGGCCAGTTGTCAGAAACCTCTGAAGATGCAGTTAGTTGAAAATTGCAGGTGCAGGTGCTTGCAACTACTCCAACTATTTGTGCATCCTTCTGAGGGAAGCAAAGTCTGAAATGTAGGAGTGACAGTATTTTGAAGGCAAGTACAATATAATGAGGGTAATTTGTTTGGAAAGGTAGGGATAGCACCACCTATAATTTCACAAAGCATACTTTGAGAAAGGAAGAGTTGCATGCCTTAAGGTGCTAAATATGATCAGCATGTTCCATTCTGAACACCTGGACATGCTTGCAAAATTCAGGGCATGTCTCCATCCAGGCTGGAAAGAAGGAGCCCACTGCTGCAGGGTGGAGTAGGTTCCTTTGTGCAAGTCAGCACAAGTCCCAAACCCCTGAGGTGGTTTGGAAGGTATGCAGCTTCAAGACACAAGCTATTGCCAGAGTGTTTGTCAGTGTTGCCTGTTCCTCAGAGTGTGGACTAATCTCCACACTTCTTTCCCCATGTCTGTTTCTTTTGTAAGACTCACGCCTTTCTGACTGCAGGTCATGGGCTTATGCAGCTGAAGGTAGCTGGGAGGTTGCTGAGCTGAGCTGAGCTGAGCTGAGCTGAGCTGAGCTGAGCTGGTAGGCTAAGTGGAGCAGTAAAAGTGATTCACAGTCAGTGAGTTGACCTCAGGTCCTTCAAATAATGCAGCCCAAGAGGAATTTGTCAGTATTTCCACTGGAAGCTTACCAAGCGTATCTTGCTTTTACTGTGTTTGACTGGCTGGTGCATTGGGAGGGACAAGAGACTGAGAAATGGTTGACTAGGGCATGAATGAAATTACTTTTTTCTTTAGTTGGTCCTAGGAATCTCAACTTCAAGTTCCAAGGAGAGAGAGTAGGAGTAGCAGAGTTCATTTAAAGCTGCCTTTTTCCCAGGGTCAGCAAATTCATAGGCTTTTTGTCACTCTGGGTCCAGTAATGTGGGCTTTCAGAATAGCTTTAGCTATAGGTGAGTCTATAAACCACCTCCCATAGAGTAGGGCAGAGGTTTTCTCTTGTCTGCTTGACGCTCAAGTGACTGGAGGTCAGAAGAAATTTTCCCTCCTGTTCTTCATCTTAGTTACTCATGTGCCTCAGGTGAGCACTGTGATGGAACTGGAAATTTGTCATCAGAAGAGATTTAAAAGGAGCAGGGTGATATGGGTTGCTGAAACACAGTAGCCTGTGAAATTCATGGCTCTCTCCTGTTTCTTCCTGGTGATGCCTGTAAATGACTGATCAGTGGCTGCTCTGATCCTGTCTTCCTCTGCTTCCCTCCCTGCTAGGTAACACTTGGGACATGAAGCTGTTCAACCGCGACCTCATCTCGATGGCAGAATTTAGAAGCCATTGTTTGTTATTATACAGGATGGTTCAGAAAAAATGTGTTTTCTGAGTGCAGCCAGCTCTTGTATCATGGGTGGAGAAGAAAAAGGCGATTATTCAGACATTCTGTGCTCTGTCAGACCTCAGCTGATAAAGAGATCATCTAAGAAGAATTTTAGAAGCAAAAGGGGTCAAAAGCCTCCCGCTGTGCTGTGATTAGCATCAGAGAAACTCTTCCCAATAAACAGCTCCATCGTATGCAGTAGTAAGGATCTCCAACCAGAAAAAAGCAAGGGAGGAGGTTTGTACCGAGGATGGCGTCCAAATGCAGATATGTCTACATCCCATATAAAAAAGAGTTTCTCCCAAAATGGCTGTCATGGCAGGAGGGGCACATCTTTATGTGGTGTTGGGGAAGAGCACATTAGAGTGGAGTGAGCTAAGCTTCAGAAGTTCTGTGTTTCGAAGACTTTTCTTCTTCTATTTTAAAACTTGTATTTCTTGATTACAGTGGCTTGCCCAATCTTCAGCCAGACTATTGATCAACCATCTCTGGTGTAAGAAGTAGTTTGTATGGCCCTGAGGACTTTTACGCTGCTGTGCAAACTATAAGCTGGTCGTGTATGATCTTTTGTCAATAAATAAACAGATCTTCGGAAGTGTTCCTAATTCAGAACAGAAATCCTGACACATCTTTGTTTTCACTAAAGATCTGTGAGGCAAGACAGTGCTGGTGTAAAGTAAGTGTAGGCCTTAAGACCAGATGACGTTACAACTTCCTGTGCATCATTCAAGCAATGTGGATTTCTTTATTTCTCACTAAATCAGTAAATAAATATTAGCTGATATGACATGTTGCCCCCAAAGTAATTGTCACGAATGGGTGTGCTTGAGATCTCCCAAAAAAAGAAAGAGCTGATCCCAGGTGGTGTGCCAAGGCCAAGGCCTAACAAGTATTTCTCAGATCACACTGCAGCCTGGAAAGGAGCAACGGAGGGGAGATGCATCACCACAGTTATAAATATCAACATTGATAACAAAAAAGTTCCACCTTGAATAGTAAATAAAAGCTTACACCTGTATACTGAAAACACCCATGGGCCATGTCACCCAAATTTATATTTGACGTG
>WBNO01004080.1:0-69347 GCA_013400575.1 Peucedramus taeniatus
AAAAAAAAAAACCAAAAAACAGCGAGAGCTGGAAAAATGTGCAACGTCAACGCGCTCGGAGTCTACGTGTGGGAGACGATCGTGTTCTTCAGGTAAGGCTCGGCTTTACGCGAGGAGCGCGGCCGTGCCCAGCCCAGCCGGGCGGCGGGCCCCTGCCCCCAGCTGCCCTTTGCCTCCCCTCGGTGCCCCGGGCTCGCTGTCGCCCAGCCCCGGGCTCGGGACGTTCGGCGGCTCGGGGAGTTACTCCGTTTAATTAGCACCGCAATCTCGCTAACCGCAGTGCTGAAAACACCGAGCCCGGCTGCTTGCAAAGTGACAGCTAGTGGCGGCTGGCAATGCTGCACTTGAATTTGCCCGGGTAAATATTCCCACCTCGCCCCCTCCCCATCCTCAGATTGCAGGTGAGTTCCGTGGGATGCTTTCACTGCCTGCCTGAGGGCTCACCCTCTATCCTTAGCTGGCTGTGTTTAGAATCACCGAAAGCAAAGAATCATCTCCTTCCTTCCCAACTTTTTTCCTTCTTTCATGCTGTTTTGAATATTCTTTCTTTGCAGAATCTAAATGAAAGCCAAAGGGGAGGGGGGGAGCTTTTTCCAATTATGCCCATTATCACCCAGCTGTATTTTGACTCTGGTTTAGATGTGTTCAGTTTCTCATTGAGGCTAAAATAGAAGGAACAGCTTTAGTCTTAAAGAATTGCTTCTTGTCCATGTATCCTTGCAGTGCTTTTATTAAATGGACAAAAAAAAGGACAGTAGAAGCTTCTATATTTCAGTGAAAAATGCAGCTTGCTGTAGGAAGTGAGAGACATCAGATATAGGCAATTGGAGAAAAAACCCAGTTTCAAAAACCCTGAACTTGCTCATCAGTCTCAGCCTTCAATTCAGTTGCATGGCTCTTACTTCTGTGTTTTGCCAAAGTCTCATCTTGTAGCTTAATGTGAAAACACAAATATTATTTGCATAAAATCACTGGCATAATACTTATTATTGTATGAATCACAGTAGCAGACCTGCCAATACTGACCAGACTTTGAGCTAGCATTCTCTTTCCCTTTGACAAAAGTCTTTCTAGCTATAAAAAATGGAACATCCCCACTTTTTCCTGTAATTCCACAGAAATTCAGAGACAGCAAGATTCTCTCAGAGCAGTAAATGTTTATGTTAGGTAAAACAAGAGTTCTAGAAATAACTAAAATCGCCAATCTCTGAGAAGCAGTGCCCAACAACCACTTTAGAGCCATCCTTTCTCATCTTAGTCACAAGTGTATTGCAGCCCTGCAGGACACAGTGGGATGGGCTGACAGGGAGCAAATGGATGTGCAATAAACTCTTAGTTCAACAGTGAGGGAGCACCGGGTTAAAAAACAAACAAAACAAACAAGACCAAACAACACAAACACCAGAAAGCAAAAGGAAAATCACATAACTGAAAAAGAAGAGTATTTCCAGGCTTGCATTAGCTATGTCCCTGGTACTGAAGCCTCTGCCCAGGTCTCCTCTGAAGTGCCAGAACAGTGAAATTGATGCACACTCGTCCTGCAGATCCTGCTCACATTTGTGCTTCACTCCACACATGTGAGCACTGACAGGTTCCCAGCACATCCATCACAGTCATGGGCATTCAAACCCCTGGTAAGCCAGTCACTTCAGATTCTAATGAAAAGGTTCATAATGTTGTAGATTATACACAGACATATGTGGTATTATATCATATTGCATCCAAAAGGTATTAGGTATTTCTAGAAGTTTAATTTCCCCAAAATCAACATTGAAGAATATTTGAAAATTCTTTAACTCAATTACAGGGAAAGGATGAAATCAAATTGGTTTATATACTGCAACCATTTTTGAAATCATTAAAAAAAAAACCAAACAAAAAAAAACAATCAGTAATTCCTGCTCAGAACTGACTGTATGCAATGTTTTTCCTTTTTTCTCTCCCACTTTGTGTTATGTGTTCAATTTATTACAGGCCAAAAATCTACCAGCCTTTCTAGTCCAAGAATAGCTTTGCTATTTCAGTTTCAGTAAGAGAAGTTTATTAATTAACAGTCATTCATAAATTTAGTGTGCCAATTACTCCTGCACTCAGTCATACATGATGTTTAACAAACCCAAAGCTGATAATCCAATAATCCATAAGAGAAGTATGCATTGCTTTAAATTACAGAGTGCACCACGCTTTATTGTCAGCCTGTCAAAGAGAATCCATTGTATGTTAACATATATACCACACAAATATATATATTTAAAAACGAAAAAAAGAAAATTTAAAGTTCCAAGGAAAATTATATACAGTCAATACAGGAAAATAAGCCAATATAGAAAATAAGGCTAGATTTGTTGCTTAACAAAAATGTCCTCCACCAGCCATTTAAAAAACAAGACCCCATGGGAAAGAGTAACAGCTGGTGTGTGAATGCAAACATTATGGTACTGCCAATGTAATATTTGTTTCTGTTCCAGTTGGGGTGTTTTAGAAGGAATTTGTTATATGTGGCTTATTCCAACATGCCTTTCTTTATGGAAGAGCACTTCCCATCCTGCTAACTGCCTCCTCAGACTGCAGTCACCTAGCTGTGACTCAGGCTTTTACTGGGAACCTGGGCAGGGATGGGAACTGGGCTGGAGATGAGGACAGCTTGTTTGACCAAGATTTCCTTACAGGATCTAGGTAAAGCAAAGTGCTACTTCTTTAAAATAGATTGGACAGTTTGGGGCAGTATTGGACACAGGGATTTCCAGATGTCCTGCTTATATCTGTGGAGACATCTACAATCCATCAATCATTCTCCCAAAGTCTAACTACACACCCTGAATGTTCAGCTGTGAATTCCTTCATGCAGAACAAAATGCTCCCTTATCCTGTGATGATCTTGCCTGGACTTTCTGTGGTACCATTGAATTTTCATAGCTGTAATGGTCCAGAAACACCACTGCATAAGCTGGAGGCAGGAATGCACCTTGTCAAATTAGGAGAAAAGATGCCCTAGAACTGACACCTTACCCAAAGGGTCACTGTCCTGTGAGGGGCTTTGAAAATCTCTGGGCCTGATTTTGGTTCTAATAACAGGAATCAGCAGCACGACTTTCGTGACTCAAGATCAGGGTTGGCCCCTTCTGAACAATCTGTCAGCTAGCAGGAGTGATTCCAGGCAACTGCTCCAAGTGAGTCACAGGCTAAAAGTTGCTGCCAGCCTCAGTCCCTATTGGATTGCTCCAACTGGCATGTTTATATTCCCTTCTGTCAGTAACAGAGCTCTTCATTGCCAGTTCTTAAAACAATAAGAAGGTGCCACTGTGAAGCCTCAACTTCGTGGGGAGACAAAAAAACACGAACAAACCTTCTCCTAAAACAGTCTTGGCAAGTAAAGGGGATGATTGGAGGGCTGTTGGTTTCATCTCCTTGAAAATACCAAGAATGAGAAGAAAAACCTGCAGTATCTCTAAGGCTTCTGCTATAGCTCTGCAGGGAGAGGTAACATGACAGAGTGAAGCCCCAACCTGAGACTTCCAGAGCCACAAGATAAATGATGTAGCAGATATTGTCAATAGTCACAGAATATTTCCCGTGCTAACTAAAACCCACTAGAAGTTGTGCCTTATGACCTGTTGTGCCTCTGCAGAGTCCCTCATCTCCACGAATTAAAAGTGATTTAGCAAAGTCTTGGACCAGATGGTTCTAAGGATACTCTTTAGCTGCTTTGGTCTGCAACCTTTAATAGCCCCATTAGAGACCCTGCTAAAAGGGTTACAGAGCCAAGGTTTGAAAATGTGACATGCAGACAATTCTAGAAACCCTTATAAATCATTCTGTAAAGAAAGATTAATTTGGTGTCATTGCAGTAAAAGCACAAAATGTCTGGGACCCTGCCTTCTGCAGGAACTTTGATCCATCCATCCTGACTCTTGCATTTAAGACAAATCAACATAAACTACATAAAACATTTTCTAACAGCCTAGTCTTAACCTTCTTCTTAGCCAAACAGTCACCTTGTACAACTCTAGACCTGCTCTGTGCATGGTTCAGAGCAGAAGACAGGCTCCACAAATGTCTGTGGAAAAAAAACCATTCTTTCCCCCCCCACCTTAGGTTGGGTACAAAGAACAGGAAAACCCTAAATAACCAACTTGCTTATCAAAACCATTACAAGGAATGTTGCAGTTTCCCACATGGACTAATGAAATACCCTTGGTGTCTGAGGCACTGGTGCTGTGCAGATTTTAGGCAATGCAGACTGGCTGTCCACCTTGGCTCGCTCTGAACGTTACCCCACACTGCAGCAAGCCCCACGGGCAGAACAGAGATTTACTGTTCAAATAGCTGAGAGGAGCTGCTTTGAAAAGAGATCAAGACTGGAGGGACTGGTCAGACCCTGTCCTTGCATGCAAAGGCACTACAGAGACTTCCTTCAAAAACAATAATTTAGGCATGGGAATTCTTATTTTTCTTCTCCCATAAGAGGTGTTGGAGACCCTTGGGTATGAAGCAGGTCAGCAGCACTCTGACTCTGAGTGTCCCAGATTTAAGGGCACAGGAAAAGGCTCAGGAAGTTCACTCTGCTGCTGACCAAGTGATTCCAGCCAGGAAGGAAAGCTCTGGGAAGCAACAGCACAGGGCAAACACATCCCTTGTGAGCTTAAGAAATTCATCTCACCAAACCCTCATGAGCTGACCTGGATAGAAAAGGATCTCAACATCTGAATTAAGAAGTTAATCAATGTCCAAAATTAAATTACTTTATTATCCCAGCACCGAGCAGCAATCATTCATCTGCAATAGGAAACCAGCAGACAGGCCTGTTCTCATTTCACCCCAGCATGCAGCTTAAAAGGACTCTCCAAATTCCAGTGTCAAGAACAAGGTGTCAGACCACCTAATGAATAGAATTGCTATTTAGGTACTGATGAAAGACAAGGGTCTTATAAAAATAAATCATGTTTTAAAAATCACACAAACTCACAACGTTTAATTATGTAAAATCACATCACCTATTCTCACTTGCTTATTTTCTATAACCTGGAGCTTTTCTGAGATCCCGAAGTGATCAGTGTTAAGACAACAGATAGGCTGTTTACAAATTATGACTTCCATCTGGTTTATTTGCCTGTATCAGCTCTCACTGTTGTGGCACATTAAATTAGGGTTTCACTATTTCCAGTAAATTATCCTTTTGCTCTCATTACCTGGCATGTTTCTACTGACCTGTATCTATCAGCTAGAGCACAAATTATTGGTTTTTTTTTTTTTCATGAATTATGGTTACACCTATGCACCTCACACATTCCAAGAGAAAAAAATCATCATAAGTTTTCAAAAGCTAAAAATGTCATTCCAGCACGCCCTTCCCACCACAGTTTGATTCAATTTTTTGATGGACAAAAAAAAAGTAATTCCAGTAACTTTTGATAATTTTTGTTTGGGGAAAAAAAAATTCCAACAAAATGACAAAAACCCAAACCAACAACACACCAAAACCCAACATCAGCTTGGGATACATGAAGCAAAAAGGAAGGAGTGAGAGAAGGAGAAATTCCTCTTGCAAGGCCCTGGAAGGATCAGCAGCAGCCATGCCCAGAAAACTCAACACCAGAATGTCTGGCTGCTGACTTCCAGACCTCCTTGCATAGCACAGGGAAGAGCAACTTTTACATTGTACCAGCATAATAAACTATTGCTAATTCAACAGGTCAGTACCCTTTAAAGAGACAAAAAATTCACCGATGTCTTTTCTCTCACCCTTTCCCCAAAGTATCCAAACAATTTACATTTGTGTTTACAAAGGCAGACACAACAGAAGCCATTTCCCTCCAAAGGAGGTGGTTTGCATTGGGATTTCTTTGTTACAGTTCCCTTCCCCTCTGGGGAAAGTGCTGATACAATCCAGCTGCACACCTCCAAGCTGCTCTTAAATCTCTTTGATGCTTCAAGAGACGAATGCACAAAAACTGAAAAAATCCAGAAATATAATATTTGTTGTCCCCTCAGCAAGGCCAAAGCCCAGAGGGGGCCTGCAGAGAAGAGAAATAGATGGGAGAGTTGCACCCACTGTTCACAGGAGCTGAGCTTTGCCCATTCTGCAGACAATGAGTTCATCCATACAGGGCACCACGGTGAGCTGCTGGTCTGGGGACTGCACCACATCTGCTGGTACATGGGCACCGTTGGCATCCTGTAAATACATCTCTGCTGGGTTTCAAGTGCCAGCAAAAAGAGCAGGAGAAATCTTAATTTACCAAGCCTCACAAAATTTAGATTTTGAGAGGGAGGGCAAAACATAAGAAAACACTTTAGCGCCTGTGCTTTCTTTTTGATGTCTCCCTCTTCACTCTTCCATTGAGGCTCACAGCCTGCTAGAAAAAAAAAAAATAAAGAAAAGAAAAAAAAATAAAGGGGAAAAAAGACAAAACACCCAAATGCCCTAGCAGCCAGCCAGGGAACCTTCCTGTGTTTATCAGTGCCCCACTGCGGGGTGGATGAAGAGGGAACAGAGCACCAGGGGGCTGCAAGCCCAGGAGTGTCGCATGGCTGGAACAGCAGGGCTTGCAGTGCCATCAATCATCCCCGGGCTGCCTCCAGAGCAGAGCTGCCGGCAGCAGCTCCCCAGCCCTGCCAGCGACCACTCGCCCAGAATGCAAATCCCGAGCCCAGCCCCGGCAGGGCCGGAGCAAACACACAAATCAATTAAACAGCAGCGCAAAGGGGGATCGGGGGTGGATCAGTCGGGCTCAGTAGCAAAACGCAGCTGAGCCAGGAATCCTGCAGGAAATCCAAGCAAAATCGTGGTTTTCTTGCCTTTACTTGATTTCTTACAATTTTGTTTTTATTCTTCTGTTTCAGCTGATGCCTGTAAAAAGATGCATTGTAAAAAGCCTAGAGCAGAGACCCCTCCTCCTCTCTTTTGTGGGGGAGTTACAAAACCTGAAAGCTTGCAAGGGCCAGCTGTTATCAGCACCCTTTAAAAAAGCCTTAGCTCCAAATGTCCCTGCTGGTGCCAGCAGTGCCTGTGCAATGCTGGTTCACTCCCCCATTACAGCAGGATATGTTCACCACAGGTATTACCTCAGTGAGGAGTGGGGAACCTCTGGCTTGCTGGGTGAGGGAACCTTTCCTTATAAGAATGTGAAGACAAGCTGTGGACAAAAAAAAAGTGACTTTCTGAGGGGTATGTTTACAATGCTGCCTCTGTTTGCTTCCCCTCTGGAAGCACTGCTGACCAGGACAATAGTTGCTGGCACATCCACACACAACACAGAATTCTTTCCTGCACCAGCTCTACCAAGATCTCATTTACAACCCAAAATGTGTGAATCCCACCTCTCCTGCCACCCCATGGGCCTGGGAATTGTAAGCATTGTCCAGCTTCCAGCCCCATCCATCACACCCTGACACAAAACTGTAGACTTTGAAATCATCTCCCAGCAGTGTGGCTGACAAAGCAGCAGCCTCATCAAACACAACTTGCTCTCCTGCACCAGGGCTGAAAAGATGGAGTTTGGTTTCTTCAGTTCCCTGACAAAACAAAGTCAGAGGGCACCTGGAGTGAGGAGGAGAAAATCCCTCCTGGGCAGGGGACCCAGGGCTTAGCCACTCATTCCAGAAGTTACATTTCATTATTACTCATGAATAAATTGATGAATTACACCAGGAATCACAGATGGCACAGAGGGAACACTCCAGTCCAGCAGGGTATTTGTGTAGCAATGACAACGATCAATTCCACCAGAAAATATCAACATGAGCACTCTCATCACACAACTCACTTCACACAGCACAAATTTCATCAGAGAGCCCCAGTTTTACCACGGGACCCACAGATTTGTAGGTAGGTTACACAGGTTAGCTCAGGAGACCTCTTCAAAGGATCTGCAGCAAAAAGCTCCGTTTCAGAAGATAAAATCCACCACCACTCTGCACTACATGTCATATCTCTTGAAAGAATTCTATTCATACCATTTCTGATTTGGCAAAAAAAAAAAAAGGTTACAACATCCTTACCCCATCTTAACGAGCAGCATAAATCCTTAAACTCAAACTAATTTTGAAAAAGCTGCCGTGGTGAGCTATTTGAACTGATGGAAACGCGCCCGAGAGCGCGACTGCAGAGCTATAGATAGAAGAGCACCCACGACTTCTCGTAATTCCCTGACACTTGTCTGGTCTGTGATCTAAAACCCTCTGACGTCAATTGAGGTTCCCATTGCAGCTCTCCATCCAAACACCAAATCAGGAGCACATCAGCAAAGAGAATATTCTTACCTAGATGATGAAGTTTCATCTTGTTAAGACGTTTTCCCCCTTTATTTACTGCCTTCAGGAGGGCTGTTTATGCACAGCTTTGAATACCTGACTAGCCCTCCTGACTTTAAAAGGAATATGCAGTGTGTGTGTGGGAAGCTACAGACACATGCTTTTGTCTTTGCAAAGATGTTTTCCCCTTTGTTTTCCAACAAAAAACAAAAAGCAATTATAACTTTGTTTTTTGGTTTTTTTTTGTAAGCTTCTCAGTATAGGCACAGGTGAGAGTCAATGCTGGTGTTTGCTGGATTTATCTCACAAGTGGTTAAAACCCGAGCTCTGACTTGTGTTTCTCTGTTGTTTGAACTGTTTTCAAACCTGTCTCAGAGGCTTAGGATCATACCTCTCCAGAAAGTCACTGCATGGACTCCAAGTGCTGTAGATGCTTCTGGAAGAGGGAATAGTTGAGAAAGTCACTAGAGATAATGCCTGTGGCTCAAAAATTAATTTAGCAAACACTTTTTAGTATGCAATAAGCAAGAGTGGCTACACAACAACAATCCTTGTGAGGAGCTGAGATCCAGCACAAAACTGAGCATTATTCCCATAAAATTTATTGGTCTCCCTGTGCTATTCCCAACTATATACAACATGCAGATTTCTCCTCCCCCCAGCCAATTGTCTAGTCATTTATTATTTTCTTACTGCTCTGTCCAGGCAGCGTCAGCAAATGTTCCAAGTGCTGGTGTCTTTCCATAGAGTTAATCAGTGTAATTGGGATGGTTTATAGTTCTGGACAGAGTGTTTTGCCATATGGCATAGGAGCCATGGGCTGCAGGAACGTGGCACTGGAGCACAGACACCAGAATGCTGCAGTCTGAAGAGATTTTTCTCACTCCAGTGAAGTTGTTACAGCTTTCCCTGGATGGGAATGATCACAGAGGGTTAATTCCCTGAGCTTCATGTAAAAGTGCCTCCCAGCTCCTCTCCTCATGTACAGCCACAGGGGCCTGTGAACACATGGGTGGTGAAGGACCTTTGAGAGTGTTTTGGGATCCATTTGGTAAAACTTTAACTGATTACATCCTGTGACTACTGCAATGCAGTTACTTCTGGTGCAAGAGCTACAACTGGTTTAAAGAGCTCAAAGCAACAGAGCACAGCCATCCAGGGCAGGAGCATTTAACAAGCTTACTCTTTCTTTCCTGTCCCCATCTTCTTGCCACTAATGGAGACAAATTATAGCTCATTGCCCATTTCTTTCTCAGAGTGAAATCTCTCCACAAGTTCTCAATTTCCATATTTCTCCAGTCTCATGATACACATCCACTTTCCTATCCTGTTCCCATATTCAGGCCTGCTCCCTGCCTCTCCTGCATGAACACTCAGCTGAATTGAGAAAATGACCATGTCCAAATTCCCTTCCCATCTGTGAGAATTAACTTTAAAATTCGCCCCTGAGTGTGCCCCACACCCACACACCAGGGGCTGTAACACACCAGCAGCTGAGCTCGACCAAGGGATTGAGATCCCTACTGTGCAACCAGCACATCTGTAATAATCACAGCCCCTTCTACTCAGCACCAGGATAGGCCAAAAATTCAGTACAGGGCCTCTCTTCTCCCTCACACCTCCACTATTCCATCCCCTTTCCACCTCTAATGCTGCAGGCCAGAAATTCAGACAAGGTGATGGAGAAAAACAGGCAGGCAATGAGTTTCATCCTATTTAATTGAATTGCATATCAATATTGATTGTGCTATTAATTTTGATAGTAAATCTAATCATTAAAATAAAAAGTCTGCTTGCAGTCTCTGCCAAGCCTTCCCAGCAAGGGTCTGGCAGCATTCCCCTCCAGATAACATGTTGGTGTGCAGTCAGAAATAAATGTCTGGGTGCAGAGTTTAGGGCTGCCCCTTTTTCTTTTCAGGACAATCTGTCCTTCCTGCTGCAGAGGAGAAGAGAGAGACAGGCAGCCCCAGCATCATCTGAATCCAGGCTGGGCTCTGCTGAGCTCCAGGATCTGCTCAGGGCCCTCTGTGCCCAGGGAGAGAGTTCAGGAGGAGAAGAGAGTTACCCCTGCACTTGTTAATCATGGACAGCACGATGCCTTCCTGTGCTCTGATGTTCTCTGTGCAGCTGCACCTCTCAGAGCCCACTGGAGTCAATAAAACAAAGCTGATGAATTCTCCCACAGCACTGCCCCAGCCTGGCTTTGAAGGTAATGGGGGAAGCAGTTATTCTGCACACCTCAGCCTGGCTCAGACCTGAGGGATATTTCCCTCTCCTGGGATCTCCTTAAAGAACGTGTCACATTTGGAGGACAAACGTGTGAGGCAGCTCACCTGAACGCTGCTCCCAACACATCCCTGACAAGGGTTCTGGCTTGCTGTGTTTCAAAAATAAAATTAAAAACCACTTCAGAAACCTTTGCTGAGCAGCACAGAACCAGGGTAGGGGCTGAGGTATCTTCCATCTCCCCAGCCTGCAGAGATCCCACTTCTCTGGAGCTACTGATGTGGCACCACTTTATCTTCACAGGGACCTGAGCTTTCCACACTTTGCAGGGAGATATTTCCTTTGCAAACACTTGTTTGGCAACAGTTTGTTTCTGCTGCCAGACATGATTTTTTTACACTCAAAATTAATGATTAACAATTAAATTATTTGACAAGGGAATAGAGGCCCTGTGCTAATTAAATTCCTTCATCACTCCTCTTTGAAAAGAAAAAAAAAAGAAAAAATGTATTTCTCAGTATCAGCATTCAGCCAGAACAGGGCATTTTGTGATGTTGGACTTAATTAGATGGACAACCATGGCCACAGCCAAGAAAAAAAAATTATGAAAATATTGCTCAAGGATCAGGCAAATGGGAGGAGGAAGAGAAGGAAACAGCCAACTGGGGAGCCAGGAATCAAGTGAGCAGGCACATCCACACTGCAGAAGAGCCACTTTCTAAACCAAATAATTGTTTATAAGAATATATCACCTGTTTGGCTGAAACGAAACGATGCAGACAGAGTAAACAGTGCCTGTATAGGCTGGGAAAAACCAGCAAAAGGTGTCCTGCAAAGCTTGACTGCTCTGTTTTAAGGGATGCAACCCTGAGCTGCTGGGCTGCTCATCTCCACCACTCTCACATCCTGCTCGTGGGCTGGACCTCCCGGGGGCTTGCTGGTGTCTGCTTACACGCCAGCATTAATATCACAAAAGATTATGCTAGTTCATCGACCCTTTGAAGAGATCCTTCCCATTGTAGCTGCTGTGATGATTGCCTGATGGCACTTTCTCAGCCAGATCCACTAGGGATTACAGCAGCATAAATAAGATAAGCCTGTCTGACTGCTATTAAAATGCGCCGAGACGCTGGGCTCAGACAACTCTTACACCAGTGCAAACTCCATCCTCGGTGGGTTTGTTACAGCCTTTGCCTCCCTTTGTTTATTCACAGAATAAATCTTCTCTCTGAGCAACACAACAACCCATACTAAATTTCCAGTTCTCTTCCACTGCCAATAATTTTAGAATTACTTGGCAATTTCCCTCTCCTCGTCTCTGTGAGCCAGGAGACAAACAGTCCTGTGGGACTTTCGAGGGTGTTCTGGAAGGACTTGAGGGATGGAGAAAATCCCAGAAAGCTCCCAAGGCAGCACATAAAGCACTGCTCCAGACAGACCTAGAAGACAGAAGAAGCTGGCAGATTTTTTGGGTGCTGTCTGAGCTAAGCTGCCATTGCAAAGCTCAGCAGTCACAATGAGAGTGAAGATTTTGGGGCTCTTTTAGACAGAATCCATCCACCTAAAGCAGTGGGGTGGATCAGCCTCTCTGTAGCTCCCAGTGGTGTTTTCTGCCATTATAGAGAGTAGACTCAGCTGCCTGCTTCTAGAAAGGTGGCTCCCTGTGCACTGCTTTCTTCCCTTTTCTTGTTAAACCCAGGGGGAGTTGAGTTTCAGGAAAGCATCTAGTAACCAAACAAACTGGAGGGAACTCAGAACTCACCATTCCCAGGTAAACTCCACACAGCAGCCAGACAGATTTTAAAACATGCATCAAGACACTGAAGCCTTGTGTGACAGTTTCAGCACATCCCCAAAGGTGCTTCCAGGGCCTGGTCATAGGGATGGGCAGGAAGCTGCAGAAAGCAGTGGGGCTGTGAGAGGGTGGTCCTCTCCCAGAGCTTTCTGAGATTCAGTTATCCAAATATTTATTTCCAGGCAGGAAGTGAGCCTATGAAATTAATTTATTTGCAGCTTTGATGCAGAAAGGATCAGAAAATGGCACCCAAGAAATAGAGACTCACTCATTGGAAGTGGAGTGAATATATCGAGTAGAGGCTTTCACACTGATTTTAGGGGAAAGATGAGCACTGATTTCTGTGCTTTTCCACCTCATTTTTTAAAACAAATGCCAGGGGAGTTGCAGTTTCTAATTATCTTTTTCCACTTAAAGATTATTAGATGTTTATTAGGTTTGTATTGCCTCTCCCCTCCCACACACATTTTCCATTTCCATATACTTCATCCAGTCTACAGTTAATGAGAAGAAATCAGTGTATTGCACTGTCTGGCATCTTGCTGAAGTGGCAGAAGTCTTTGGTTACCAAGTCATTTGCTGCTTAATTGAAATCTTTTCTCTGGACTCATTGCCATGCAGGCACTCCATTGGAATGCAGTAGTCAAGCCCAGTATTGATTGTCCTCCCACTCCCAGCTTTCTTCTGCGTTTGCAAATCAATTGCACCCTGTTGCTTTCCTTCTAAAAACAAATTAAATTAAAAAACATCACCCATTCCACAACCCCATTTACCTCTGAAACACATTGGTTCTGCTTTGTGTATTTTCTTGGTGCAGAGATGGGGACAAGACAAGAAAAAGGGATATGGTTGGAGCAAGATGCACACCTTGTCAGGCCACCACCAAGAAAGAAGTGCAGCAGCCTCTTCAGAAATGGTCCAGTGGGGCAGTGGATTGGGAGCACACAAAGGAGTGAATAAAATCCTAGTTTTAGGCTCTCACTGGAAGTGATGTGGAATTAATCTCTCCTCTTCACTGCAAATTATAATATTTTTAACAGTTAAAAATCCAGCAATCAGAGAACTCTTTTGCAACTTGCAAAAGGAGCCAGACTGCAGTTGTGAGTTTGCAGGACTGAAAACCAATGCTTGGCAAACCATCACTGCTGACATCAGAAAAGAAAGTCAATGCAATGCAGATTACCAGATTCCTGATTTTGAAATTAGGCACCCAAGCACTGCTGAATCCCATCTGATTTTTTAAAGTTTTGAGAAATCAAATCTTAAAGTTTTGAGAAATCAAAATTCTCTTATCAAGGCTTTGTCAATATAACATGTCTCTTTGGGGTTTCAGCTCAAACTTGCATTGGAAGAGCTCCTCTTTGGGGGCAGGATCACATTAATACCATGCATAGTTACAGTCCCAAATTCTTCCCAAAAGATCTTGTGTCAGTACCTAGCACTATTGCTGCAGGTCTGACTGCTGCAAAATTCCCAAGGTGAGGCTCTCATGCTGTCAGAGGACTCTGCTGTCACTTGTGAGGACATGTGTATCCAAATAGCTTTTGCTTGTTTAAAACTCCCTTAGACCTCCCAGCTGCTCTTTCAGAGAGTCCTCACAATTGTCACAGCCTTTGTACTTAAAATAATTCAGGAGTTTTGCAGAGTGTGAAGCAATGGCCTCCCTTCCTCCTGAGCAGCTTCCTTTGGCTCATTGTACATCAGCATTGCAATGCTGCCTGCAGGCTTTACTGAGCACCAGGCACCTGAACCCACAGGCTCACCCTAAGCACATTGCACAGCTGATTTGAAGGATTTTTTGGATCATCTAGATAATTTTACTCAACACTTGCAGCCTGGGAAGAGACTGGTGTTCAAACAGAAACCATGAAACCAGAGGGAGGGTCCTGAATAGTGTTTGTTCCTATCTAGGAAGTCAAACCTTCCTGCAAAGCTGAGGAGCACCTAAAGCCAAGGTTACTTGCTCCTCTGTAGATGGCAACAACAAATTTCCTAAGCCCAGCTCATCACCCTGGATGGGAGATGGTTGCAGATCTTGCAGACTCCCATCAAGTCAGAAGGCACATTGCCAGCCATAGGTTTTTGTCTTCTACAGATAAATTTGTGATTTCACTCTTTCTGCCCCAGAGTCCACACAGGTCCCAGAAAGATTCCATTTCCTTTCATCTTCAACCCAACATCAGTAAAATTTCAGGATCACACTCCAGTTCTGTGTTGAACTCAG
The DNA here is from genome assembly GCA_013400575.1 of Peucedramus taeniatus. NCBI lineage: Eukaryota > Metazoa > Chordata > Aves > Passeriformes > Fringillidae > Peucedramus > Peucedramus taeniatus. Next base: position 14,499 of record WBNO01004080.1, read on the forward strand.
ACCCTGCATTGCAGGTACCAGTAGCAAAGGTTGGACTGATCAGCAAAACCACCCCTCTCCCCTCCAGCCCCACAGGCTCTGCAGGAGCTGTACATCACATGATGCTCATTTAAACCTCAAACTCCAGATTTCTCTGATCCTACTTGCCTTTTGGAAAATCATACTGTCAGAGTACTGAATATGCTCCTTGCTATTTGCCCTGTAATTAAGCAGTAATTGCTGCCCAAGGCTAATCTCAGAGTGTATTTTACCTGTGGAGCTCAGAGCCAGGGTTCACATTTGTAATTTAGTGGCACACCAAGGAGCTATACCTAAACTCACAAAAGGATTTTCACTGCTCATCATCTCTCTTCTACTTTGGTGGCAGCTGGGATTCTGTATTTGGAGATGTTTGGGCTGGGCAAACAAATTAGCTGAGACCAGCCTCATTAGGAATTCACATGGGTACCCATCCTGCCTCAGCAGGAATAAGATGCTGACTGCTCTGTTTCTGGACCCCAAGCCCTCCCCAGCATGGGATACACACTGAAACCTCCTCTTTATTTTTACTTGCACAGCCTGGCAGCCTCCAAGGAAGCTGAAGCAGCAGCTCGATCTGCCCCCAAACCCATGTCTCCTTCTGACTTCCTGGATAAGCTGATGGGGAGAACTTCAGGATACGATGCCAGGATCAGACCAAATTTTAAAGGTATGCAAAAAAAACCCAGGTTTTTTTTCATTTTGGCACTGAAAAGTGCATCCAATCCTCATTAATATCTTCCTAATGCTATATGAAATATGAATATTTATGTTCTTATGAAGTATGTATTATAAGGATATTTGGCACATAGATCCCTGTAGATTTCTGGAAAGACATCAACAAATATCTGCTCAGAGTGGAAACAACCTTGTAAGAGCTTCACATACTGTAAACATGGGGCCCCCTAATCCCTGCTTTAATATAGGGATCAAGGATCCTGTCAAACCAAGCAGCAACTGGCAGGGAGCTGAACATCTTCAGAGGTGAAGATAAAATCCCCAACTTCCCTTTCCCCTGGAGTCACTGCCCACAGCACCTGCTAATGGCAGGCAGTGCTCCCCCCTTACAGCCACTGCAGCCAAGAGCAGCCTCTCCCACCAGCTCCCAAGAAATTCCAGGAGATGCCAGGGACAGCCCAAACCCATCCCTGGCCCCCATAGTAAAGGGGCTCTTCAGCCCAGCACTGCTCTATTTTTCCCACCCAGATTTCCAGTTTACTCCATATTCCATGGCAACTAAGCAGCACTGAGTCAAGCCCTAGCAGAGGCAAGAAAACCTCTTTTCTCCTCAAAACACCTCTTCTAGCAAATGTAGGGGTTTTGGATGGCTTTTTCAACCTGTTCTAAAGGAAGATGTCCCTGCACATGGCAGAGAGGATGGAACTAGAGGGTCTTTAAGGACCCTTCCAATTCAAACCATACTATGATTTTTTTGTTTTCCTTTCTTTTCAACTGAGCTCACTTTCCCAGGGCTCTTTGGCCCCAGCTCACACCCAGAGATAAAGCAGGACCTGCTCCTCTCAGCCACTGCCCAACCATCTCCAAAGCTCTTTTTGTTCACTTCTTTTGTTTGCTGCACCAGTTCCCCCTCCTCTGGAGCCACTGGCAGGGCTGACAGGATTCCCAGGACCCATTAATCACTGGTGACAGCACCTGGCACCCAGCTTCGAACAATAAACTCTGTGCTGGGCTTTTAAACCCAAAGAAAGGTGGGAATCCTGTGTCCCAGTAACCAACCAAGCAAAGAGGACACTGCTGTTCTTATCCAAATCCCAAGGAGTTAAAATATCACCCTGTAAACCTGCCTACCTCTAAATTATGCACACACACAAATTAAACTTTAATATTTAATGAAATGTATACATTCACTTCCTGCTGAAAGCAGCTGTATTGCATTTTTATTTGAGATAATTTAATTTCAGTTTTATTTCAATGAACTACACCTTCCCCTCAGGGCAGTTTTGCTGGCTTAGCCTCCCACACATAAATCAGGCTCCAATTTATATGGGAGGCATAGGAGGTGTTTTACAGAGCTTGGGATTGTAGCTCTCAAAGCACATCATTTAAATTAACTGCAGTAACTCATAAGGACATTTTAATTGCTTAGATCTAAATGAAAATAATACCGAAGATCCATATCAGATTGATTTTTGGGGAGGGGAAGATTAACAAAAAGAAGATTGCAGCTTTTCTGTAAATGCTGTAAAGTGTGGACTTAGCTGTGGATTCACATTCTGAGAACCAATAAGTAGTATTTGGGGTTTAAGCTGGAGGATGAAGCCAAGAGCTCGAGCAGGGACAGAGAGGAACCTGGCAGGGACCTCTCACCCAGGCTGTGCCCTTATCCCTGCTGCTGGAAAACTCCATTCCTCCACAACTGCATCCCTGCATAGAGGAGATCGATTTCAGTGGCAGGCAGGGAATTTTCTAGAGCCTCTCACAAGCTAAAAAAATACCAAAAAAAATCGCCAAAACCTACAGGGAGCTCATGGCTCACCTTAGACACACTGAGAAGAGCTCAGTGCCTCAACAAGAGCTGGGCTGCCCCAAGGAGCCTTCACATGCCCACCCCACACTCAGCTTCATGTCAGCACTGGATCAGGAGCAGGGGACCAAAATATTCCACATCTGTCAGAGTCATGAGCATGTGCAGTCATCCAGGAGAGCAGCTCAGTGTTTTCCTCATACTGTGCCCTTTGGGAGGGGAATCACCTGTTCAAGGACCTTTTATGTGGTTCATAAATGGATCCAGAACAGAAAAACAATGCCCTGAGCTCAACAGAAGGGATGAAACAAGTACTAAAGCCTTGTGTGCTTTCAGCTTATGGATAAACTTCTGGATACGAGGGGTTGGTGAAGGCACAGGGGGTGAAAAGATATAATTTTTGTGTCTGATTGCTCAAGCTGTGCCAGTGTTTAACAGTCTGGAGAAAGCTGCACAGACTGAGCAGTGTGAGATGCTGCTGAGCTGGCAGTGCTTGTCTGGGGGCTGGTTAGACACAGCCTGCTCACATTGCCTGGGACTCACCCCAAGAAAACCCCAGCAGAGAGCATCACTGCAGGGGACAGGCACAAACTTTCAGAGGAGGCCAAAGCAGGAGAGGAGGAAAGAGAAACGAAGAGGAGAAAACCAAGCTCCAAATGCTCCTCAGCAATCAGGAAAATCCATTAATTTCCACACAGGAGGAAGTTTGCACTGATTAGAGGCACAAGGCTCTCGTTAAAGCCATTCCTCCCCCCCAGTATTTCATGCTGCAGCAACTGCAGATGTGACCTTAACAGGAACATCACTCCCCCAGCAGGCTGAGCCACCAGGCAGTGTTTGAAATGCAGACACCATCCCTGATTCCATAAAAAAATGGGGGAATAATCTGAAAATCCACACTCTTACTGTCACAGATCTTATCTTCACAGAAGCATCTGTCACAGGGATGATGTGAGATTAACTCCGGTGTAAAAGGGGACCTTGTTCCCTGGGGCAGTGTCTCTGCTCTCTGCCTGGGCTGCCTTTCCCCACCACACTCTGGGCAGTGCCCACAGCAGCTTTGGCAGCCCCCAGAGCAGAGGCCCCTTTTGCTTCAACCCTTTACAAAAAAATCACCTCATTATGTGTGACCAAGCCACAGGTTTGTCAGCACCAGGTATGCCCTGGTTCCAAAATATTCCCCAGCTTTTTGCTTTGTGCTGAACTGCAGCTCTTGGCATCTCCCTCTGTTTAAATGCAGCATTTCTACCTCAGATTTTCCAGGCAATGTTATGAAACACTTCCAGTCACACCTTTGGGCATCAGTACCACATGAACAGACTGACCCCCATGCCCTCAAACCACAATCTTTTCATTCCTTAACCCTCACTCCTCTCCTTTGATGACCCCTTAACTTCTCCAGTGTGAGCAGGGTAAGCAAAGCTTTGGTTTGAAAGCAAATCAAGCCCAGGAGAGGCATGGGCAAGAGAGCAGGATTACCTTTTGCCCAAAGAGGACAGCCAGAGAATTCCTGCTGGCCAAGCCTGAATTCCCCTACCCAGCTGTGAGCCCTGACAGCCTGGATCAGGATCATCACCTGGGTTTGGGGTTTACAGGCAGCTCTGCTTGGAAACACCAACAGCAACACAAAGAGCACAGGTACTGAAACAGCTAAAAAGGAGAGCTCAGGACACTGGAAAGGTCTTTGGGATTTGTAACCTGGGATTTACTCTGCTGAGCAGCCAGTCTTTCCCTGCTGTTTGAGGATGCAGAGAGTCAATCAGGCAGTGTCAACCCAACACCACCATCATCATGTGGGGTATTTGCTGCTTTAGCAGCCTGATCCCTACAGCTCACCCTGCTGCACTGGCTTTGAAGGGAGCACATCATCCTAATTCAGGAATAGTGAGTATTCCCTCAGTCAATTTTCTCTCAGCTCCTTTCTAGGATACCTTGCTATCATGTTCAAGGTGAGATTGCCACCCCTATAGCCAGGTCAAGACACCTAGAAACTGCCCTGGCTGGCTCTGATCTATTCCTGCTCATCTGAGCAGTTCCCAGCAGAGATCTGTAAACACTCTGCAAAAGAGGGGAACAGAGGCAGAGCACGAGCCCTGCCTGGTGTCAAACTGGCATTGGAACCAAGACTGGACCTGGCTGGGTCACCCAGGCCATACTCCCCTGCTCAGCCCATTCCCACAGCAGGTTTTAACTGCAGAGTGGAAATCCTCTGTCCCACGAGCACACAGTGATCTGCTCTTCCAATCTGTGTTTGTCATGCAGGCCCACCAGTGAACGTCAGCTGCAACATTTTCATCAACAGCTTTGGTTCGATTGCAGAAACAACCATGGTAAGTAAAAATCACAGCACAGCTGCTCAGCTACTGCCTCAGCCTCACTGCACTCCCAGAAAATGCAGCATGCCTCTCCTCCTCAGAGTGACCAGGCAAAAACACTCAGTGCTCCCAAGCTCGCTCAAAGTTTGAGTAAATTAATGGTCAACACACAAGACTCATTTCATGTAGCTGAAGATCACAGAGCCTCCATCTGCATTTCATAAAAACACTCCATGAGCAAAGGACAAGGGTCAGAAAGGAAAACAAATAATCTTTTTCTGAGGATTTGCCTGAGGCTCCAAGCTCAGCGACAGTTACAGATACTTTGTGTTTAAGTGGGCATAAATCCAAAATTAATCTGGATCCAAAGAGGGAAATCAGCTGAACCCAAATTCAGCTTGCAGGATTTCAGATTCCCAAAGACAAAGATAATTATTAAAGATTACAATGATTGTTTTCTTGGACACCTATTTCTGGTAGACAATGATTTTTAGTAGAAAATCAAAACCAATATTTCTAAGTTAAGGCTCACTTCATACAAAATTAGTGAGCATGGCTAAAGGCTGTATCTAATTGGCAAGGCACTAGGAGCAGAGGATCACTAGAACAGGAGATAATTGCTCCATCTGAAAACTATTAAAGATTGGTTGTGACATAACCAGTGAACAGCAAAGGAAAACTCTGGAGGTACTGTGCCTTACTGCTGTGCTAATTAAAGATAATCCAGAAATATGGTGTTTAATTACCCTCTGGTAATTCTTTTTCTAGAAAAATGCTGAATGAAGAATGCAAGGCTCCAGCTTCAGGCGTTCTGTGCATTCAGGCAGGAAGTTTTAGGCTTTGCATAAAGATCACACCCCTTGACTTGAACAAATTACTTGGCATGCACACCACTGTCAGAGGAGAGCCACAGCCACACAGCTCAGGTTTTAAATCTCTTCTGACACTGCATCATTCTGCTGGAAATATTTGGGTTTGGACAGTTCAGTTCTGGTAGTGGAGGAGAAAACAAAAGCTGTTATCCTGTCCAAGCACAAGGAAACAGATTTCCTGTCTGGCCTGCAGAATTTGTCAGAGCTCACAGGTGAGGAGTGTAGCATGGATTCATTTGTATATAAAGGAAAAGAGGAAGAACTGCCACTGAAATCCACATCTGTTCCTAATTTACTGTTTATTGGTTACCTCCTTTGGCCTTACAGGCAATAAATGCTGCTCCTACACCAACCCAGAGTGCAAGGGAGCACAAGCCCACAAAGGATTTGTGCAGTGTACAGAGCACATTCCACTCAAGAGTTTTTCAGTGCATCTGTCCCACACTGCAAGATGCACTGGAGCAGCCAAAGATGCCACATGATCCCTTAAGCAGGATGCTCCATAAAATTAGCACAGACTAGCACAAGAGAGATGCAGTTCCCCTCCAGGACACGCTGCAGGGACTTGCCATCATCTCCAGCTGCCACTCATTTCATAGCCAATCTTCCACAGGAAAAAAAAAATCCCCATGGGAGCCCGAGAACACCCTGTGGGCACATTGCTTTGTCTGGAAATACCCGAGGCAGCTCTGACAAGCCAGCCCAGATGTCAGGCTGACACAGCAGCACACGGCCTGATCTAATGCTCTTGTGTGGGAGCAGCAGCTCTGCTTGTAAACACCAACAGCAACACAAGAAACACAGGTACTGAAACAGCTGAAAAGGAGATCTCAGCAAGCTGGAGAGGTCCTGGGGATTTGTAACCTGGGATTTGCTCTGCAGAGCAGCCAGTCCCTTCCTGCTGTTTGAGGATGCAGCAGGACAAACAGGCAGTGTCAGCTCTCCAACTCAGTTTCTGGGAAGAACAGACTGCCCTGTCTTGAAGGGTTTTTGAGAAAAACCTGACCATTTTGAATTCAAAGTGGTCAAACATCAAAGTGGCAGCTTGCAAAATGGAGAGGGGTAAATCAGTGTTTTACCAGAAAGAAATCCTATCACTGACCCCTGGGACTGATGATGGCAACACTCTCCCAGCTGCTTCACTGGCCAAAAAGAGAAAGAAAAATATGTTTTAAACGCCCATCATTAGGCACTCTAAGCCTGGTCAGGTTCAGGTCTGAGTACTATATCACCTTATATTTCATTACTATTACCTGCAGGAGAACAGGTAATATGGGTACAGGGTTTTATGGGTACCCCACATGCAGTAAGAGAAGGCTTTAAAATATCCCCATAGTGGGCTGATACTTTCTACAGAAAATACCACTGCTCCCTTCTAAGTTTACACTGCCTGAATATCACAAATCAGTGTAAACCATGAGCTCACCACGCAGAGGATTAGAGAAATTAGAGGGAGAGTGCTCACTTATGGCTTGAGGCCTCATGGAAGGTAGAGGAAGAGGAGAAAATACAGAAAAATAGAAAAAAAATCAGGTTTTTGATGTAGACAGCTGGGTCTACAAACCTCAGAAGGAAAGAAAATTAGTTCCAACCAAGAGAAGGCACAAACTCCCCAGAATGGGCAGAAAGCTATTACTTGCCCCACAGAGGTTCAAAATGAACAATGCAAGAAATGGAGATCTGAAAACTGCTGCAAGGTTAGGGGGAATTTAACAAAAATTTAAAGGCAAAGTCATCCACCAAATTGAATTCCTAAGGCAGAGCTGATTTAGAGCAAGGGAAGTAACTCCTTTAAGCATCCTGCAGAGCTGGAGACCCAACTTAAAAGCCTCTAGTGGTGCACATAATTGATGGGACATTTATGCTGGATTGCAGCTCAGAGCTTGTATCCAGTCCCATTTGCCTGGAGCTCTAAGGACAAGGGAGGCTGAGCTGGGAACACATCCCTTGAACCCAGCCAGTGCTCCAAAGGGAGGGAGAGGACCAATCCCAACAGCCAGAACCTCCTGTCCCAAAGCACCACTGCAACAGTGCATCCAACAGCAAGGGATTCCCCAGGACAAGTGCAAGCTGCAGCCACTCTCTCCAATTATTATTATGACCAAAGCACCAAGCAACCCCCAAACACAAACTCTTAAATCCCTTTGTGCTGTTCAAAAGCATAAAAAACTCCCCAGCCATACCAGACTATGAAACCTATAGCAAATGTAGAAATTCCTCATTCCAAATAAGCAGAAGTGAAGCACCTTGGGAACAGCTCTTGGGTTTTAAGTGAATAAACTGCACCAGCTTTGGCTTTTCTTTGGGGCATGAGGCAACTGATGGGATTATCTGAGCATTTCATTAACAAATTCCCTGCTATAACAGTAAATTTGAAATTAAGAGATGCCCTTGCTCACTCTTCCAGTGGAAGCTGCAGTTTTGTGGCCTTCCACTGGCTCAGGCAGCTGGGAGCATTTTGTACACAGTGGAGGCATGGGGAAAAGAAGAAGAAATACATTTTTATAGCATCACCTAGCAATGCTAGCACCTGGACTCAGGATGAGCTTTTCTTGATGTTTTTTTTAAAAAGGACCCACACACAGCAAAGAAGAGACTGAAAAAGAAAGAAAAATCACAGAAGAGCCAGCACAGCCTCCCCTAGACACAGTGCAAATATGCAAATTCATTTTTGCTGCTTTCATGCCATAGTTATCTCATCTGAAAAGAGCAAAGCAAATGTGACCTTCCAGCCAGCTGCAGCACAGCCACAACTGAGCTCCCAGCATCTCCTGAGGACAGGAGAAGCTGCAGGCTGCAACTGTCCAAATGTTAAGTGCTTGTTCAGAGACATCTGCACATGAGATTTCCAACAAGAAAACAAAGCATCCTGCAAAGCAGACCAGGAAATTCAATCAAGACTCACAAACCCCAGCACAGCAGGGATGAATGAAGAACTTGGGTCTGATGAAGAACTTGTGTCCCACATTTAATACTGGTCCTACTCACTCCAAAATCAGCAAAAGATATGAGTTTCAATGCACAAAGCCCATAGCAAAAGTTAGGTTTTGAGCAAAATTTCCTGCAGTCAGTCATTCTTAAACCCAACCATCAGTCCCACAGAGATGATAAGCACCTAACAAGTCACACAACAAAAAATGAAAAGGTTTTCACAACTACTCACAGTCTGCTGCCTTCTCAGTGTTAGACCTGCAGTGTTCCAGCTGTCTGTGATTGGAGTTTATCTTTGCACTAATGGAGAAGGGAGGGGGAAAAGAAAAAACAGCAAAAAGAAGCCATGAAATAGAACTGTGCAACTCAAATACAAGGACACAAAAACCCCTCAAGCTGAAAAACAAGAACTCACTACCAAATACCTACATTTGCAATTATCCTCAGCGGCTACAGCTCACACCCCAGCAGCTCTACTGGCTCAGAAAGATATATATTCCCCACTTTTTGTAGGAAGACACAGAAAAACTTTCTGCTTTAGGTTTCAGCATAAAAATCCCCACACTTATTAAGCACCAGGGTACTACTCCCACCCCTCACCAGGGGCCTGCCCTTCTCTGATACAGATTCTTCCTCTCCTCACCCCTGTGTGGCTTCACAGTGGATTCAAAGTGGCTACTTGGCTATTAACCCTTCCTAGGGCTGCTCCTGTGTGCTTGGTTTTTTTGGCAGTCTGTTGTAGTGCTCCTTGACAAGGCAGGTTGCCTTCAAAATGTTTGCTCATTCCCATTCTAGAGAATTAACTCTATGCTAACAAAGCCCCTCATGCTCTGGTGGGGTCCCAGAATCCCCTTCTGAAGGAGATCAGTCTCTACCTTGTTTTTTCCACCAGCAAAATGTAAATTTATCAAAGGAGAAATCTCTCCCCAAAACTGTTCAGTGCAGAGGCTGCTCTGACAGGAGCCCTGAGTCAGGAGGGAAAACCCCTGAGAGGCTCCATCCATCCCTTCTGCTCAGCACTGCCTCCAGCCTCCCCTGCTTCCAGCAGAAGATGTCAAGGCTGTGGGATCCTGGGAAGGGAAGGTCTCAAATGATCTTCTGTTTCCTTGTCTCCTTGCGAGGTCACTAAGCAGAATTTCATTTCAGCATTATCAAATTGAACTACTTTGATCACTTCAGTTATTTTCTTCCTGCCTTGTGTCATTTCCCTCTTGGGAGTAAAATGCCTTTGTGCCAAATTGCAAAGCTCCTGAATGCCTTCACTGCACAGAGCTGCTGCTCCCCTCTCCCAAGCCAGCCAGAGGAGCAGGCTGCACAAGATAATCAATGCCTGGATGTGATGGGCACACAAATGAGCAATGTGAGGGATAAGAAGGATATGGAGAAAGAGATTTTTTTTTTTTTTTTGCCAAATTTGCAGCCCCAGTCAAACCTCTTCTTTCTTTGCTTGAAAGTTCACATGAGAAATTGGTCAATGCTGTCCATCATTTAGGAATAACTGTGAACTTCTTGGAGATGCTAATTAAGATCTCCTATAACAGCATCCAGGAGAAGTGCTGCATCTCTCCAGGTAGCCAAGGAATGAGTGTTGGCTCATCACCTCTCAGCCTGACTGCAATGCTGAGGACAAAGCTTTCAGCACAGAGGATCCTCAGCTGGTACAGAGCACTGTAACCCTTCTCTTAGCCTGTGTCACAGCACAGACATACCCTGACTGCTCTCCATGCCTTCTGCTGGCTCCTCAGGCAGTGTCATGTCCAGTTTGCAGTCACAGTGCTTGGTTTTACATTTATGTTCAAATGAGGCTCGACACAAGAAACCTAAAAGGCTGCTCAGAACCTTCAGCACTGCAGTGCAATGACATAAGGGCCAAGGCATCTGGGGGAAAACCACGTTCTCAGTGAGCAGGCCAGGACTGTGGAGTAAACTCCCTGAGCAGGAAGATCTGCATAAATGCACACACAGAGGTAAAATATTAATGCCCTGAAATGGCAAAGCCAGAGAATTGCATTCAGTGCATATATCATATTTCTTCATCCTTGCCTTTTTTATATCACACCATAAATGCTTTGTTTTCTGTATTTCAAACCAAAAAAATACCCATAGCAAACACTTGTCTCCAAAGGAGGAACACAGAGTAAAACAAACCAGAGTTACTCCCCACACTGCTGCACTTCCCTGGGGTGGAGGTGGTGCAGTTCCTCCCACCACACATTCACAAGGTGCCCCTGGCCTGTTCTCAGCAGGACATGAGGACAGGACACTGTCACTCTAGAGTCAGTTAGGAGGGGCCTTCTCACAGCCATCCACCGCGAGAAGTTAATTTTCATTTGGCCCACAAGCATTTAATTAAGATGCCTCCTCATGGTTACAAAGACCATGGCTATCGTTCTGCCTGTGGTCTGCTGCTGTGGTGGCAACCTAAACCCTTCAATCCCTCCTGTCTCACCCTTTCCTGTCCTTTTGGCAAGTTTTGGAGCTGAAGCAGTGAATTTACTCCATCAACAAAGCTTACCTGCAGTAACTCAGGCTGTTGGAGGGAATTTGGCTCCATTCCCTCCCCCCTTCTACTACTCCATCAGGCTGAGCACACTTCTGGGCAGCTACCACTGAAGTTTCTTCCAAACATGAGTTTAATTTGTGTTGTACATGACAGAAGTCCCAAACTGGAGCTGACCTGCTAGCATCCAGCTTATTTGTAGCTGAATAAGCAAAACAACCTTTTGCTTTCTACCTATTAGGTCAGTGACATTGATTTCCCCTGACTGCAATGGCTGCAGATCTTGACACACAGAAAAGGGAGAATTGAAAATATACAGGTAGTTCTGGGAGCTGCTGCCTGCTGTGGAAAGTGGGAATTCGTGGTTCCTGTCCTTTTCCAGGCTTGCATGATGGGCTGGCCCTGTGCTGAGACCCTGGTCCCCAGCTGTCCCCAGCTTTCCACATTTCCTCCGGACACATTATCCAGGGTCGACAGAGATGAATAATTAAGTCAGAGAGATGCACTAGGACTTGTGAAGGTGACACTTGGAATATCAGCAGAGGGAAAGAGTGTTGTGACTCTTTTTTCTGTTCAGAGGTCTGCTCCTTTTAGCATCAAGTCCGTGGCTCATTTGCTGTTGTCACATTCATTAATGTCATTAGCAGCTCCTGTGCTCTGAGGATGCAGATGGCACCAAGTGGCCTGAAACAGACTCTAGACCATGTGCTTGGCTAGGAAGTGCCTCATCCAAAACACAGAGCACCCAACACAATCCTCTGATGGGAATAAATCACACAGGCTCCATTTTCTTCATGGTGGAAAAAGGCCATTCTTTATTTACATAACTCCTTTTTATACAGTTTTGCAGACCTCATGTGTGACTCCAATTAGTCAGTAGTTTTCTTACCAATTACTTTTATTGGTTAGTAACAAGTTGTTGTTCTGTATGGATTGGTCACTCAAACTCTCAGTGTCTACATTCAGGAACAGTTGTTTGTGAGAGACAGTTTTCATTTTTCTATCTAATGGTGTAAAAACAGTTTCTACAGGTGGAGGTTGTTTTGTGCAGGAATAGATTGTTATGTTAACAAACTGCTCACAACAGGATTGCTTTCACATGGGAACTTCCAAAATGGTGGCTTTGACAAGGCCAGCCAGTGATTCCAGGAGAGCAGGCTTGATTTTATGAAGCCTTTCTTTATGATTTTTCTACCTTACTGCAACATCCTCTCCCAACCATCCAGTGCCACTGGACACCACGAGAGCCATGCCCTCCTGGACAAGGGGCTGTAGGTTCACAGTCAAGGCAGCTCTTGAGGCAGCAGCATCAGAAAGTTTCTCCTATACAGGCACCCTTCAACTCCAGAACTTTGTGCTCTCCAGATGGAGAGAACAGAGCTGGTGGCAGAGTGAGGGGGAGCCTCTCTGAGTGCCTGCAGCAGGTATCAGACACCAGCAAGCACATCAGACACCCTCCATTAACTGTGTCCTAATAAAAGTCTTCAAAGTACATTTATGTTAGAAAGGCAGCAAAGAAACCCTTAATCATGAGAAGGACTATTCATTTGGGCCTGGGCAGTGGAATTGGTTTATTATATGCTGCTCTTCAGATGCAGTCTGCCTCTATACTTAGAAAATGTCAATTAATTTATGGTTGTGGAGCTTTCATCCCTCTCCTGATAGCTGGCACATCCTCTTCCCATTTCAATTTGTTGGCTCACTTTCTTATGTGAAAGTCAGAAGAAAAGGAGCATGCAGATCACCCTGGGAACCTGTTGGTCAGACAGGGAGAAGAGAAACTGCCCCTAATTTTCCAGTAGTGTCTGAACTCAGCCTCAGCAGCCAGTGTTGACCTGGGGAACTTAGGGGAGCTGTAAGACTTGTGGTTATGAAGCAAGAATAATTTTGCATAGTGCTGAGGGACTACCTTCAATTAAGGAAGATGGTCATCCTATAAAATCTGTTGCTTCTATGTCATTTTGACATTAGACAACAGGAGAACCCAGAAGGCTCTGGATTAGGAGAGCAGACTTTGTGTATATCCCTCTCCTGCTCATAAACTCTAACCAAGGGCAGCTGCTCCCATCAGCTCATCTGAGTTATCCTTGTATCAGCAGACACGCAGGGAATTTCTCTTTCATGGACAACCTCACTTGCCTTTTCCTTTCCCAGTGCTGGGGGAGCTGCAGATAGTCACAATATGGGACAGCTCAGCACTGAAAGGAAGCTGGTTTCAGTTTCTTTCCCCACTTAATCCTCTGGAACATCCTCCTGCTGACAGTGACTGTTCTGCCCTCCACAACTGCTGCTCTCCTCTGCAGCCCCAGGGTCCAGACAGAGAGGTCCTGGCCCTTCCCACACAGCTGACAATGGCTGTAACAGGGATGCAGGGACAGGCAGCTGCTCATGCCATGCCATAGCTGTAAGCTGCAAAGCTAAAAATCAATAACAGTTCCTTGAGGAATAATACCAAAACCACTCTGCATGGCTTGGGAACCGTAGGCCTGGACATGGTCTGGCTCATTTTAGGATGGTTTTATTGTGTGCTCCCCAGCTGCCAGCACCTTGAGGCTGCTCTGAGCTCTGCTGTGTGTCTGTGTGCAGGATTACAGGGTGAACATCTTCCTGCGGCAGCAGTGGAACGACCCCCGCCTGGCCTACCGGGAGTACCCCGACGACTCCCTCGACCTCGACCCCTCCATGCTCGACTCCATCTGGAAGCCAGACTTGTTCTTTGCCAACGAGAAAGGGGCCCACTTCCATGAGATTACCACGGACAACAAGCTGCTGAGGATCTCCCGGAACGGCAACGTCCTCTACAGCATCAGGTGAGGTGGCTCCACCAAGGTGGGGAAGGCACAGCTGAACCCCCCTGTGCCAGCCAGGACTTTGGGCATGCTGTTGGAGAAGAGAAATTTAGGGGTTTTTAAGGTGTGAGATGATTCAATTAGCAGTGATGAAGCAATGTGATGGAAAGGGACCTCTGCTAAAGAATATTGAGACAGAGGCTTGGTCTGGGATGGAATTTAACTCATCTTCACCTCTTTCAGTTCAAGGACTTCTGCTCCTTGCTAGTAGATTCCTTAACATCCCTAATGTAAAATTACTTCAGATATCTTATGTCAGCAGAAGCCTAAAACCAGCTATGTTGTGTGAAAACCAGTAGAAGGTCATGAACACTCTGCTTTCAAAGCTGCAGCATTTCCTGACCAAAAACAAAAGTAAAAATCAGGGAAAATGCTAAGTAGAGACCCATGGCTTTGTCTCAGCCTAGTAATTCCCAGTTATCCCTTTATTGCTAGATCCAAGAATCCATCAGCAAAATTGAACTAATTGCACTGAATTTCCCACAGGAAATCAACCTTAGTCCCCCACCTTCACTTCCAACCCCATTCACACTTTATTTTAAACCAATGAAATTAAGATCAAACTTCACGGGCTTAGACTGGGAAAGTTTAACCCTATATTGAAGCCTTTTTCATCTCATGTATAATGCAAATTTGCCTGTGGAACACGCACCCCATCTCACACTGCAGCTCCCAGTGGCAGCAGTGGGAAGGAAAAGCAGTGTGGAGCTGTAAAATGGGAAATAAACAGCTTAATGCTGCAGAGTAGATGGCCTCCATCAAACACCAAGGTGGTTCCAGCCCACAGACCAGCTCCCTCATGGCCAAAACAATCAGAGAATTGCCTGTGTTGGCTGAATGGGGAAACCTCACAGTTCTTAATTTTAAGAACCAGGCAGGGAGCAAAACTAACAGCAGCACTGGTGGTGAGCATGGCAGAGTCCTGTTCCAGCAGGGTCTGCAGGGGCACAGAGGGGGAATGCAGGGTGCCCCAGCCCTGGGGTTGCTCTGCCAAACAGAGCAATGACTCAGCAGGGAGCATGGAAAAATCACCGTTTTCAAGGCAAAAACTTGAAAATATTTCATTCTTGTTTAAAAAGAAGTTTCCTATCTCACTCATCTCTGAATGAAAATATAGGTTTCTTTATAAGTATATTTTCCTGTGAAAATTAAAAAGAAAGAGGACATTCCTTAAGAAGAGCACACTGCAAATGCAAAGAGTTTCAAAAAGGAGAAATAGTCTTTCCCTTTAAAAAGAAAAATCTCTATAAGGTGTTCTGCCACTTTCTAACTGGTTCTTTACTACTACTGCTTGCAATAATCAAACTCTAGGCAAGGCATTTACAAGAGGGTGGACTTTGTCACATCTTCTGTCCCAACATGCCTCCAAACTCAAGCTGAGAATTTCTAACAACATACGATTTTAAATTAAAGTATCTTTCCCTCCTGATAAGTTTCTTGTAGGTCTGATGATAGAAAAATTCAATTTCTGTCCCCTGGGTAATTCTGCTATTTCTACATCAAGGCAAAAAGCTGAAAACCCTGAACACTTCAGGGAACAGCATTTTCAACATTATCAAACCAAATAACTCAAGTCTAACTATCTGGAGCAAATCATTTAGTATCAGCTTGTTCAACCAACCAAACATTTTAAGCATAGATCATGGTACAGAGCAGCACAGTAATATAACACAGAAAATGCAGTCTGCACCTAGTGGAAAATGGAGACAGAAATAGAGGTCTCAGGGGCTCTGCAGAAATTTGGGAAGATACAGGAGTTCATACTGGATTAGCACAAGGCACTTTCCCTGCAGAAAATCCCATGGAAGTATTTCTTTCCCCACACACACATATGATCTTGATCCAACTTCTTTGTGGTGGTTTTTTATCACACACAGGTGGTCTGTTCAGAGATTTACAAACAGTGCCAGTCACTAGAAATGCCTCTGGGGGTTCCAGAGAGTGGGCTTGGGCTTTCTGCTAACCCAGCCTGTTGTGAAGCTGAGGCAGGACAGGAAAAGCAGCAGAACTGTTTGTGAGGGAACTCTGTTGCACTCAGTCTGCAAAGAAACGAGCAGCAGGCTCTGCTGGGAATGGCATCACAGACCCAAACATTCAGCATTTCTGATGCTTTCCAGCTCCAGGGTGAGAGCACAGGCAGGAAGAGGTGGATGATCAGTAATTTCCCCAGCTCAGCCCTCAGCAGTGCCTGCAGTTTGCCATTCCCTGTGCTCTCTTCTCTCCTCAGGATCACGCTGACTCTGGCCTGCCCCATGGACCTGAAGAACTTCCCCATGGATGTCCAGACGTGCATCATGCAGTTGGAAAGCTGTGAGTCCTGGGCACATTTTGGAGAGGAGACACCCTCTTTTCCCTGCTGCTCTCCCCTGTCATCTCCTTTCCCAGCTGCAACCCATCCCCAGCCCAGCCTTCACTGGAGGCTTGCTCGAGAACCTCTTGCTTAGGATTTTCCATTAATTCAGTCCATGTGACATTTGCTAGAGAAGCCAAACCTCAAAAGATCCCACATGAGGAGCCCTGGCTTGCTTGTGTTTACATTGGCCTTTCACTTTGCAGGAGAGAGGTGAGAGTGCTTTCAGCTGCAAATGGGATTTTTTCTCTCTGGGTGAACATCTGCCACTTGTACATGTTGCTTCTCCCAAAGCAGGGAAAGATGATGAGCTTCTCCCAGAGAAAGAAGTCAAGTTGGAAACAGTAGAAAACAGTTCAGCAAGCCAAATTCGAGGAAAAATGTTATTTATTGCAGAAAATCCATTGCAGCTCCAGTGGAGGTCGTTGCCCTGGCTCTTACCACATGAACAAGCAGTTTTGCCTCAACCCAAATCCCAATCATGACAACACTGTCAAGGAAGGCAGGATGCCCCCCTGCCTCCAAGCTCTCTTCTGCAACACTGTCCCTTTCCAGATCAGTATTTAATGTGATTCATTTGTCCCTTCCTCTCAACAGTTGGCTACACAATGAATGATCTCATATTTGAGTGGCAAGAAAAAGGAGCAGTGCAAGTTGCTGACGGGCTGACATTGCCTCAGTTCATCCTCAAAGAAGAAAAAGACTTGAGATACTGCACAAAGCACTACAACACAGGTCAGTGCTGTTAAGCCTTGACTGAGGGGCTCAGTAGAGAGGAATTCAGGATTGTGCATTTGCCAGAGTCTCCTGCTCTGTCTGATGGCATTCTGGCCTTGTCCTACACTTCCAGAGATAACAGACAGGTGGAAACATATATAGCAAATGAAAAGCTAATGGACATAAATGTGCAAAATCCTCTTGTCCCCAGTAACATCAATTCAAGGGTGTTTGTGGGATCTTCTCTCCTAGAACCTTCTTGTGTCTTTGAAATTTAAGTGACAAAGGATGTAGTGCCAAAGGGCTTTCTTTGCCATGTTAATGTTCATAGAATCCTAGAATGGTTTGGGTTGGAAGGGACCTTAATGACCACATTGCTCCAACCCCCTGGCATGGGTAGGGACACTTTTCACTATTCCATGTCACTCCAAGCCCTGTCCAACCTGGCCTTGAACACTTCCAGGGATGTGGCAGCCACAGCTTCTCTGGGGAACCTGTGCCAGGGCCTCCCCACCCTCACAGGGAAGAATTTTTTCCTAATATCTAATCTAAACCTTCTCTCTTTCAGTTTGAAGCCATTCCCCTTTGTCCTATCACTACATGCCCTGGGCAACAGCTGTTCATTTCCTCCCCTAACAAGACTGGTTTAGGCAATGCAAGGAGAAGCAAAGTCTCCAGACACTGGCTGAGAACAGGAGGCTCACTGTGCCTTACCAATAACCTTCCATGTATCTCCCATCCTCCTCAGGCAAGTTCACCTGCATAGAAGCTCGTTTCCACCTGGAGAGGCAGATGGGCTATTACTTGATCCAGATGTACATCCCCAGCCTTCTCATTGTCATTCTGTCCTGGATCTCCTTCTGGATCAACATGGATGCTGCACCTGCTCGTGTGGGCCTGGGCATCACCACCGTGCTCACCATGACCACGCAGAGCTCTGGCTCCCGAGCATCACTGCCCAAGGTAGGGAACACCCTTGGAACACCAGGGGAATCAGGCCCCTTTTGGGAACAGCACCTAAGTAAAACCCTACACAGATTTCCCTGCTGCCTTTGTACAATTCCTGTCTAAGGACAAACAGAGCAAATTCCAGCCCCATCCTGAAAAAATTTTAAATTCTCTATGACTAGCAGCAAAACTTTCCCTAAGATTCAGCACTCACCACAGCTCCCAGTAACCAGGAGGTCTGTACTTTACCAACCCCTGCAACAAGCATGCAGGGATGTGCACTCGGCAATTTAGCTTTTTAGTCACTTGACCATCCTGCTTTTATAATAGTATTGAATTTCCCTTTATGAAGGGCTTCTGGTATGATGGATTACTGTTGTCCTTGCATATAAACAATCACAGTCAAGGCCTGAATAAATTAAAAGCTGTGGAATTATTGCTACTTAAGAGCCCCTGAGGAGTTTCAGTGTCCTGGTAACACATTCACATTAAATGAGCAAGATTCTGGTGTCCAAGAACAGATGTCAGCCACGTAAAACACCAAGTAAAAATGCATTTGGGTAAGGAAGCCACCCCATTTCTGTCTCTTTCTCTGATTCCTAGGTGTCCTACGTGAAGGCCATAGACATCTGGATGGCCGTGTGCTTGCTGTTTGTGTTCTCTGCCCTGCTGGAATACGCTGCCGTCAACTTTGTGTCTCGGCAGCACAAAGAGCTGCTCAGGTTCAGAAGGAAGAGGAGGCATCATAAGGTAATACATAAAGCATGAAGGACACAGTGAAATCTGTCCCAGCAGAACACCATGGGCAGCTGAACCAAGCCACTAGCCCCCAGGGAAGTCTCCAGTGTCTGGTCAGATGTTCGAGGCTCACACCCCGAAAAGCAGAGCTGCCTCAATGAATTGAGTCTGTTCTGACAGCCTGCTGACCCCAGGAGTCCAGCAAGCTGGGCTTTGCTAGCTCAGCCAAAAGGGTTGTTCTCAACAGGACAATTGTCACACAGCAATGTTGTGGTGGGAGTTCTCCTCCCCAGAAGCTGCAGCCAGGGTGGGGGAGGCAGGCAGGGAGGTGTGGGGGGCGTCTGTCAGAGAGCAGCACCCCCAACACAGCAGCCTGCAATAGCCCAGAGGTAAGTGACACCTCTTTTGTCTCTGCCATCTCCATGTCCAAAAGCATCTGCTTCTCAGACTGACTGCAAATTCCTCCTGGAAGGAAAGAGCTTTATTCTGAGCCTTAGCCTGCTCCATGCTTACCTGCTGTGGCTGATCCCAATCCCAACCCAAGCATGCACGTGGCTCCGACAGCTCCCCAGCCTGGGCTCCAACAGCAAAGATTTCACCTCACAGATCACATTAGAAAGCAACATAAAGGTGGCTGTGATCACAAGGCCAAAGGCACTTAAGAATTGTCCCTATATAACTGATAGAATCAGGAAAGGGGTTAGCAAATTTTCAGCACCAGGCCTGAGAGGCTGCCCTTGGGAAAGGGGGAGATTGAAAACCAGTACGTTTTCTAGGATAGAAAAAACAAAGACAATTTTGCTGATGAAAATCTCAAGCAAGCCCATAGGTGACCACCAAGGTCTGCCTTAAATATTCCTCATAGGTATTTGTCTACTTTCCATGATCCATCCCATCCAGAAACCTTCTCCCATTCCATTGTTTCACTGTCCCAGCCATTAAAAGCCTTTCCCAGGGTCCAACCTGTCCTGCAGCAGGTCACAGTATATGCTTGCAGAACTGCTACCATTCCAGGAGGAAGTGGGGGCTGAGGAGCAGGAACCCCTGTATTTTTCTAGATTTGTCTTTTTCTGCTTCAGTCATCCTGTCTGAAAACAGGAGATAATTGTTCATTTGTGCTCAAGCCAGTCAGGACCAAGGATGAAAAGTGTTGGACAAATGCAAGGGAAAAGAAGTAACAGATGAGACCCTCAGCACCCACTGATTTTGTTTGACCAAAACAGGGCTCTGCCATCCCAAAATCAACAAAGCTTTGGTTCAGAAGATGCAGCTGAATAGAGGCAGAGCTAAACCCACCTACATGGGTGCCTCCAGAGTGCATTTATCTCTTCATCTGGATTCCAGCATCCTGCCTCTGGATCTGTGCTGTTGTATGCAGATCAATCTGTTGATAAAACAGTAAGAAGGAAAAAAAAAGCCACTAATACACAGACCAGTTTAAGAGATATTTGCCAGAGCTGTTCCACTGAACACAAGGCTGTTAGCACAGTCCCTGCCCAATCTCACAGCTATTTAATTGGAGCAAAGCACAAACAAAAACACTTGCAAAAGCTAAATGAACAAGGTTTGCAGGCTCATCAGAAAACTAAGCTGACTGCTAATA
Organism: Peucedramus taeniatus; assembly: GCA_013400575.1. Lineage (NCBI taxonomy): Eukaryota > Metazoa > Chordata > Aves > Passeriformes > Fringillidae > Peucedramus > Peucedramus taeniatus. The sequence goes on from WBNO01004080.1 coordinate 34,825, forward strand.
TGTAAATGGACTAATGCAGCTGCCAAAGGCATTAATTGCTCTGTCCTGATGTCCTGACTTGTCTGGGTAGCTCTGACTGGCTTAGGCATGACACACCAGGCTGACAAAAAGTGAGACATGCTACAGTGGTATGGACCAGTCTGGTTACCATGACACCATCATCAGACCCATATGGAGTGTATTTGGAAACACTTCCCAGTGTGGCTGGTGATGTCTTTGCCTTTCTCCTTTGACATGGCACCTTGAAAAGGCATTATTGTTTTCTCTAACCCTGGTACACCCCTCACCAAAACAAAGCCACAGTGGCCAAAACAAAGTCACAGTCAGTGGCCCCTCAGCAATGAAAAGATAAAAAAATTCCAATAAATTAAGGATCGAGTGGTTTAGGTTAAGCCAGACATTGTGCCAGTGTTTGTTTGTGCAGTGGGAAAAGAGCAGAGGCAGTTTTATCTGAACCCCTGCATTACAGACATGATGAGAAGGTCCATAAGCTCTGAGTATCACAGAAAGCCAGATCTTGATTTTCTTTGGGTAGTTTTGTTGTGCTCAGATATGGCAGTGTCCTGTGTGTCCTGCTCCTCCATCCCATGCAGCTGCCCATGGGATGCAGGGGCCATCCAGACGAGACACTCTTCAAAGGACAGGGCAAGGGGCAGCAGGGCACAGTGGACAGGCAGCTACAAGGGAGGGGGCTGCTGTTGGGGGACACTGCATGGATCAGCCTCTGCTAATGATTAATTAGTGCCACTGCTCTACAATTAGCCTTGGTGACCTGAAGTGAAGAGACTTCGGATTCTGACTCTGCCTCCACAAATCACTGCTTCAATTACTTGGACCAAACTTAGTTTTCCCTGTCATTACATCCCTGTGTTCAATAAAATAGGGCTAAATCATTCTGGGATTCCAGCAAAGTTTTCACCAAAAAAAAAAAAACAAAATGAACAGCCACATTGTTTGCCTTTAGAACAGAACACAAATTATATCTTTTTCTCAAAAATTGGCATTATCACAAGCAGCCACGTCTTACCATTGACCCACAGAAGGGCACTTCAGTTCCTCACCTAAAGTTGGCTCCTGGGGATGGCTGTGGGTGCCGTGGACAGGCGAGTGAGGGCTGATTGCACGCTGCCTGCAGAGCTCTTTTCCTGGACAGCTCCTGGCTCCTGCACATCCATGTAACTCTGTAGGAAGCAGCTGCAGCTTTGGCTACGTGAGTTACATGGAGCCCACTCCTTCTGGGCAAGCTGAAACCGCACAGGCAAAGCAAAGAAGGTGCTGATAGGAGGTGGGGGGGATAGGGAGAGGCAGAAGCAAAACAGGGGATGCAATTGGAAAAATGAAAGCAGTGCTACAAACCCTTCAATGTGTCAAAGACCTCAACGGGGTGGAAGTCAGTCCTGTTCTCCACAGGGTGCCTGGATCCCCTGATTTGCATCTGTGCATCACACAGCTGGCACCCCTCTATAAGGCTGATCTCCCAAGAGCAGGGGGTTTGCCCAAGGGTGCCGAGGCTGGGGCGTGGTGGGAGCATCGTTCCCTGCAGAGCAGGACGCTGTCAGAGGAGAGCCTTATAGCGAGGGTGCACTGTCTATATCTCATTTTAAGTAGAGTCCCATGCTCAATCTGTTCCAGGAGGACGAAGCCGGTGAAGGCAGGTTCAACTTCACTGCCTACGGGATGGGGCCAGCCTGCCTACAAGCCAAGGATGGCATCTCTGTCAAGGGAGCCAACAACAACAACACGGCCAACCCGGTGCCGCCGCCATCCCGCTCCCCCGAGGAGATGAGGAAGCTCTTCATCCAGAGAGCCAAGAAGATCGACAAGATCTCCCGCATCGGCTTCCCCATGGCCTTCCTCATCTTCAACATCTTCTACTGGATCATCTACAAGATAGTCCGCAGAGAGGATGTGCACAACCAGTGAGGGGAGGGGAGCAGCCGGGAGGGAGCGAGCAATCCTTTATATATGTGCAATAGCAATGCAGCAATGCATGAATTTAAGAATGCGGCAATATCTACTAAAAAAAAAAAATAAAAATGGGGAGGGGGGCTGGGAGGGACTTTTAATCATGTGAACTGAGGGTATCTGGCCCAGGGAGGAGAAGAGAAGCTCTTGATCAGGGGAGAGCAGGGTGGGAGTTAGTTTTACAGCATAGGAAGATGTGGATTGCTCCAGCAATCCAAGCAGTGTAATATAGTAATATATATTCATGCTTAATTATAATGCAAAAAGAAAACAAAAGAAAAAAAAAGACCAACAAAAAAAAAAATTCCTTTTTTTAGCCTATTAACAGCTTAGATTCTCAAGTCACTGGAATGATTCATGATTCCATGTGCAGAAACTACTGCAATTACGCTTTATCTGACTTTTGCTATGGAAAGGCCATTCCAGTCAAGCACGTACGGGGAAAAAGCCCCAAAAGGGACAAACACCTCAAGAAAATCATTCTGTGCTTCTCTAGGTTTTGCACTTTGAAAACTGGATAGATGGGGAAACTTAAGAAAGAGGCTGTGGATTGCTGTTTATTTTATATATTTACTTTTTTTAGTCACGGGTTTGCCGATCAAACACTTTGTGACTTTTGCATAGAGGAAAGCAAATACATTATCTCTCTCATCCCCACCAGAGAGCATCCAAAGGAAACCCGAGAAGGACATCAGGGCCTTCATCAGAAATCACAGGTACCTTCTGTCCTTTTAAACAACCTGGCAGGATTCAAGTCCCAGGAGGCAGAAATATTATTCAGAGCACTAGAAACGATGAAGGATTTTTAAAGTAGTTTTTTTTTTGTTTGTTTATTTTTTTTCCAAACCCCTTTCTGCCATGTTTGTTTACAATGGGGGGATGGAAGCAATTGTATTTAAAATGTAGAGAAAACAGGCATCTTGCTGCCTTGTTTTGACAGGACCGGGCGTGTGGCAATACTGTCAGTAAGGGGGGGTGGGGGGCAGGTGTGTATAGAGAGAGCAGCTTTTATTTTCTGACATTTCATAGCAGTTATATTAATAGTGAACTGGGCCAATGGACCCAAAATTCTATTTTTGTATCTATTTTGGTGCTGCATTTACCTTGAACACGGATGGAAGGATGGAGCAGGCTGCTCTGCCCCTCTCTGCTGCCTAGCAGAGAGATGGGGGAGGCTGGCACAGCTTGGTGGGGATGGGGAAAGGGGGGAGGAAGGTGGGAAGGGGTGAACAAAGAGGTTTCTGTTTGCCCAAGAGGTAGCACAGACTGGCATTGGTGTTTGGGGTGGGGAGGAATGTGCCAAGCACCTCTAGGGTGTTACTTGAAAGCCTGGCTTGGGGCCTGTGGGCAAGCCAAGGGCTTGGTGTCCCACTTGTTCCTCTGGGCCCCTGGGTGTGAGCTGCCTGCAGCACCCAGGGTGACTCTGTTGTGTTCGTTTGCACTTTAGGGAGGGAGGTGAAAGAGAGCACCAAGGAAGAGACAATCAGTCTGCACTGAAGCACTTGGGGTTGGGTCTGGGTTAGGCACCAAAAGAAGGCAGAGAGAAAAGTGGCACCCAGGGTTGCATCCACTCTCCTCCCTCTCCTGCTCAGGATGGGAGCTGAGCTGGGCTGGGCTGTGGATCTGCTGCTTGCTGTGGGAACAGACAGCTCCCTCCTGCCCAGGCTGGAATTGCTCACAGCAAAGTGTCCTGAGGCACTGCCAGGTCCAGCCTGGCCCAGGTCAGCAGCACCCAAGCCTGGGATGGGAGGTTGAAGTCATGCTTAGCTGTGGGTGTCCCAACCAGCACAGAAAGAAGCAGGTGAGAGGACAAGGGAGCCTGGGACCTGCCAGCTGTCCTGCGCAGGAGGAGAAACACCAGAGAAAACACTGGGCTTGCTGGGGCTGGGTAGAGGGACATCCATCTCCAAGGCTGCCATTCAGCACCTTTCACCAGCACTAAAAACACTTTAGTTTAAGACAAAAAAAAATTTAAAAGAAAAAAAAAAAAAGGAAAGAAAGAAACAAAGGACAAGAATAGCAAGAGGAAAAAGGGAAGAAAAAATATTAAAACAGCAGTCACTATGTGCACTAGGGCAAATGTTTTGGCAAAGGCCACCCAGTTTTCTGAGACCCTTTGTACTACTGAGACAGGGACAGGTCACCAGGCCACACAGTGGGAGCATGAACCAGCACATCAGCCCCTGCCCTGCGCTGGAGCAGCAGAACACCTGGGGCTGAGGATTTCTCCTTCCCTGGCAGACAGTGCTTTCCCAGGCAGGGAGATCTCAAGCAGAGGCGTTGTTTGATGCTGGGGCAACGTCCCGAGCCTTGGCTGGAGCCCAAGCCTGCTGCTGGCTCTGGGTTTTTTTGCTGAATTATTGAACTCTCCCTGCGTGTGCCAGGCCCGGCTGTGCCAGCTGCGGTTTGCGATCGCTCCAAACGCCGTGTCCTTGTCTGAGATGAAAGGCAAATCCAGGGAATTTCCTTCCCTGCCCAGCAGCACAGCAGAGCCTTGGCAATCCACACACCACATCTCCTTCCTCATGCAGGTGAATGACCTCAAATTGCTGTCATTTGGGTAAAAATGTCCTGTCTCTCTGCCTGGACCTTGCACTTTGGAGTGGGGCAATGTGGCCGTGGCTCACACACCTTCTGTCCCCCCCAGGCTACCTGGGCTGGCTCTCCAGGGCACAGCAGGGCTGCAGGGTTCCTTCCTAAAGGAGCTGCCTGTAGGTCAACAAATCCCATGCATCATCTCCCCACCTAGCTGAGTTTTGGTCCTACATCAAACCCAAACACCGAGGGCAGGAGCAGAGCAAGGAGGAGGAAGACATTTCCACCTCGCTTCATTCTGCTCCAGCTGTGTATCAAATAATCTCATGTTCATCCTGGACCTCCTGGGTGCAGATGCAGTTATGTCACAGCTGCTGCTTCACTGGAGCTCCAGTGCCACTTCTTGGCACAGAATAAGGCTGGAGGAAGGCATGTAGGGACTAAAAATCATCAGGAAGATGCTGTTTCTTGCCCATACAGGAGCACTTCAGCTGCCAGTGGAGCCCATGGAAGTTTAGGGACTGAAATAAGAATCACACTCTTACCAGCCTGCCTTGGCTTCCAGTTCAGCTTTGCCAAGCTCTGGGCACATTTGATGCTCACCATAAGCAGTGTTATTTTCTCTTCTTTAAGCAGCCAGTTTCCATTTGGGCCATTTTGCAGCCCCAGGGCTGTGCCTGCAGGGTGCAGTGAGCAGCACTCACATCCCAGCAGGAAACACACGGCAATCCTGGTGAAGGTGTGACAGTGCTGAGAACTGAACCAGGGATGTCCTGCCAGAGAGTTTCACCACCTAGACAAGACTTTAGACTGTCCTATGATCCCCTGGCAGGTCTGGGTAGTTTTCAAAATCAAAGGTTTTTCTCCATCTGTACAGGTTGTGTTTAGTCTCTGTATTGCAAAAGAACTCGTTTTGATAACTTATCTTTAAAGTAGGCTGCTTTAATGGTGCCAGCAATTATGTTTGTTAGCAAGAATGCACAGGGTTTGATATTGCAGGGTAACTTCCCAGCATATTGATGGAATTTAACTCCATAATTGTTATCTTAAGAATGAAGCTCAGAAGCCAAACCTCTGAATAAAATAGCAGTTGTCTGGCACTAAAGAGAGAAAATTGGGTCCTAATTCATTTGGTTTCTTTGAAAAAAGAGAGCTTTATCAAAAATATTATTTCCAGATGTTTCTGGAGACCTAATGCTTTGTGAGCAGGAATTTTTTTTTCTTACACATAAATATAATTGTCCAGAGTAAAAAAACACCACCTTACTCTATTTTGATCAGGTAGAAGAGTTTCTCCCACTTTAATACCTGATCCATCTGGGATCCCAGTGCCATGGAAATCAGAGAGGTGCTGAAGAGGGTCCAGGACAGAGCAGTGAACATGTGGGCTGCTGCAAACTGCAGAGCTCAGCCTTGGCCTTGGCCAAGCACCAGCTGCCTGGGAACACTCAGGTCATTCCCTCCATGGCTCTGGTGGTGCCCTAATTCTCCTGTCCTAGAAGCCTTTGCTTGTCAGGCCTGGGGGACTTTGCTTCTAAAACCATCAAACAATTTCAAATGCTGAATAATCTCATATCCTCCAAACAGGAACTTTTTTTCACTTTGTTTTCCCCAGACTTTTCTGGAAGCTTTTTCTTATTCTTCTGAAGATCTTTCCTTTTGCAAAGCAAAGATATTTCAAATTACACCGTTGGCTGCCCTTTATCTTGACTGTGATTTAAAGACTTCATTTCCCAGTGCTGGCAGAAAAAAGGTTTAAGCATTTACAATGTATATTTATGAAAAGAAAGGAACATATGAAAGGAGAAAAGGCTGTTTTCAGTGGTGCCATACTTTTCAAAGGTTGTATACAATCATATTTCTGTACTGTACAACCATTACTTAATAAAACATAGTTCTTATCCCTATGCTAAAGACAGACAATCTCTTTCAATATCCTATTCCTTACTCCAAAACCTTGATACTGGCAGCAGTGGACAGCACAATGTGGACCCTGGCACCTCAAACCCCAATCCTGCTGCAGCATCCCACAGAGTTCAGCTCAGCAAAGGAATTATCTGATCCATTCCCAGCTTGGAAGCACCCACCCATCCCTGTCTTCTTCTCAAAAGGAGGTGGATGGAAGGGGCATCTTGTGCTGCTCCTGCATCAATAGTTTTCCATTATTTCCATGGAGAGAGTATACTAGTTAAGTAGAAAATTGAGATACTTGATTGTTCTTCAGGGTGCTAGGATGAGCACCAAAGCAGAAGCTATTAGTCATTAATTTTAGCATCTTAAATTACTTAAGGTTCTTTAAGTCTTCCCATTCCTTTCTCTCTTCCTCCTTAACAATTATTTCTTACATCTCTTGCTCAAATGAACCTACACGAGTCTCTCACTTCATTCAAGTCTAATGCATTTCTCTGTGTTCATCTCCCTTTTCTTCATTTCTGTGGGGCTCAGTTCCTCAGCACTGCAAACTTTGAAGGGCCTGGGATCAGTGTCTTGGCAAAATACGGCACTGAAACCATTCCCCAAGGCAGGCACAGTGACAGCTCCCAGGGAAGTGCTCTCATGGCCAGCCCAGCCAAGCATGGAGAGGATTCCTGGGGAATGCCAAGGTGGCCACCAAGGGCTTTCTTGACTGGGCTCTCTGAAAGAAGGCAGGGTCAGTGAGGGAGAATTCAGTCTCTGGCTGTTATTCCTGTAGAGCCCCCTGTTTTACACTGATCCAGCTCTACAGCAGCTGCTTATAGGAAAGCAGGTCCTTGCATTCTCAGTCTCCTACCATGGTGTGGAGCAGAGGGCCCCACCAGAAATCAGTGAAGCAGTCAGGGTGGAAGGAGCTGCTGCACTTTGAGCAGAGCATCCCCAGCTCTGCCTGCAGGTGTGTGCAGTGGGTGAGACCTTCTGTTGCTGTGTGTGCTGGCATGAGCAGCCCTGGGGTGATGCCCCAGGTGATTCCAGGCTGCAGGAGCACTGCAGGGCACAGCCCAGGTTAGAAGGCACCAGAGCCAGCGTGGCAGTGGGAAGCACAGCCTGAGCCAGGTGAGGAATCCTGACCTGAGAGCCCCCAAGCCCAGGAACAATGATCTCTCTGTCTGCAGCTTTCCTGCTTCAGCTCGTCCTCACCTGATCCTATTGTCCCAGCACCACCTGCCTGCCACTGGAACATTGGAAAGGACACAAACCACAGGGCAGGAAGCAAGGAGAGGGATGATTTCAGCCCCCAGCAGAGGAAATTACTGGTTAAATTGTCAGATGAGGATCCTGGCAAAGAGTGGCAGAGAAGGGGAAGGGGAAGGAAAAGCACTAGGAGAGGTTTAGCTTGCTTGCCACATCACTCCTGCCATCCAAGGCCAACAGTGCCAACAAGGATGGTGCAAGGCAGCAGGAATTATATGATTGTATTCAAATAAGACCATCAAGTCTGGCAAACCTAAGCTGCAGTCCTTGTGCATTTCACTGCCAGGCTTCTGAGCAGAAGTGTTAAGGGAGTCTTAGGTTTGTGCTATTCCTGCTCCTGGGTCTGTTACAGGCAGTGCTGAAGCCCATCCTGGGACAGGAGTGGGTCCCTGCAGTGCTGGAGCTGGGTCAGACAGGGTTTGACCCAGACATGCCCAGGGAGAGGGAACAGATGGAACAGATTCAGCACAAGCTGATGTTGCCACTCTGGGGAAAGGCAGGGGGGTTGCTGTGTGCTGGTTTAACAATCCCTGCAGCACCCAGAGCCTCAAAAAGCACAAGGGAGAGGGAGCAGCAGCTCCCAGACAGGAAAGGGGACACAAACCCTGTCCCCAGACTGAGGGTCAAGTATGTCAGTGCTTCCAGCATAAAATCATCCATGTTTTCCTGGGCAGAGGATGATACCAGCATAAATAAGCCATCAGCACAGCTTGAATTTAGCTTTTATTTACAGATTTGCCACTTGAATTGCGTAAGTAGCTTAAGTCAAACAAGGACATGCTCCTCACCTATCCAGAAAACTGGGGCATGAGGTATCATCAGTAACCACGTGTCCAGGCTGTGATCATGTCACTGCTGTGGCACAGGAGTCAAGTTTGGCACAAGCAGGGGCAGGTGGAGCTGCCTGGAGCTGCCAGGTCTGAGGACAGAGAGCTCACAGGTAGTTTTTGCTGCTAAGGCTTTTGGGGAGCTGGGCCCAGGACTGTCAGCACTGCACAAGCCAAAATCCCCTTCCCCAGAGGGTCTGTGGGAGGACATCTGCCTTATCCAGGCACTTGGTGACACTGCAGCACTGCTGGGTTACCTGACAAAAACATGAATCAGGCTTTAGGCTGCAAACCAGCTGAGCCAGATGGCCTAGGTTAAACACACCACAGAATTTGGGCACTAAATTACTGCTCCAGGTTCAAGCCTGAACCACCTTTGCAGTGATGACACCATCACAGTCACAATGACAGTGGAGGCCTGGTAACTGCTTGAAGCAGCACAGTCAGAGCCCTGCACACCTCAGCCTGCAATGGTAACAGAATGGGGCCTGAGTTTCAGTGTTTCTTGCTTGGCACCTAACCCCAAACCACTGACCTTTACTGAATGAAAACTATGCAATATTGAAGATTGTGCCACGGGCGGTGCCTCAGCCACCTCTCCTGGGTATGGCAGTCACATTCTCAGAAGTTTCCTCACCACAGTGACTTGGGCTGGGGTGAAGAACCAACGAGTTCCTGAGGAGTGGGGCCAGCTCTGGAGTTTGTGATGTGCCACAACCACGTTGTGACCTCAGCCAGGTCTGCTCTGCTGAGGCTGCACTGTTAGAAAGTAGAAGAGTCCTGAGAGTTCGGCTCCCCAGCCTAGAGTGAAGGCAGGGATCCAAAAAGAGAAAGGAAGAGCAGGTCAAGGATCATGTAAGGCAGAGGAACCTGGAATATTCACTCCTTCCTGTAGTTAAGTGCAGTCACTGCAACCAGTGTGGTCTTCCTGGGAGTCAAGGCTTTAAATACTGCTGCTTATTCCTTGAGGGGCTGGAAAGAGAATTCAGGAGGCTGGACCTGTCCCATGGAGGAAGAGACATGGGACAGCATGGGCAGTGTCACCTCTAAAAACAGGCTCAAGAAACCAGCAAGGAAAGGAAATGGAGAGGGGGCAGCCTCTGTTATGTAAGAACAGTGCTGGGAATGCATCTTGGGGCATGCCAAGGTGTGGGACACAGGGACATCCTTCACAGGCAGGAGTGTAACTATCCTGGCAAGTCCTTGCTCAGATGCATGCCTCCACTTGCCATCAATCCCACTTCTGAGCAGGATAACTAGAATAGTTAAAAAAAAAATGAGTAATGACTTAGGCTATTGTTACATCCTCTCCTTAACATTTCAAGTGGCTGCAGCCAGTCCCTTGGTCACAGCAGTAGAGCTCAGATGTACAGGAAATGCTCAGCTAGAGGCTGACCCAACAAAATCTTAGCACAAGGGAGCAGAAGTTCCTTTGCCTTGTGCTTACCTAGGCCAGGGAAACAACTGAACCAGGGCTTTGAAACACTCTGCTCTGCCTACACTGAATTTTTACTTTCCTTTCTATTCAAATCTTCCCACATCTGCTATGTTTTTGTCCAAAACACTGTCATTGTTCCAATTCCAGGGTTAGATCAGAAGAGAAAATTAGCTCAGAAACATCATGGGCCAAGCTGACGAATCCCCAAGTTAACCTGCTCAAAGTAGAGAATTGTAAAAACAGCACCTCCAACCCAGACTGATATCCCACCCCATTCACAGCCCTCCAGCCCTGACCAGTGCCACTTAACTTGACAGGGCATTTAAAATACACATTTCAGAACAATAATTGATCCATCCATCCTTAAATCAGTCACAACAGCAGGTTAACCTGGGGATCTGTCAGCTTTGGGAGTGTTCAAATTGTAACTTTTGGGAAAGAAACATTGAGATCCAAACAGTGATGTAATGTGAGAATTTGAGAGGCAGATAAGCAAGTTAACCTTCCCCTCGCTGGGAAGAGTGACCTGTTGTGCTTGAACTCTGCCTCTGAGCTCCTTCTCACTGTACAACCAGCCTGGTGCTCCCTGTGACAGGGGCAGGGGGTCAGGGGACACCGCCAGCTCCAGAGGTACCTGAGGCACAAAGGCCAAGGGATTTACCTCACCACATGCACATGGAATGAGAGATCCTGAAAAATGCACTGCCTGGAGGGTCTCAAGCCTACTGTGAAATGGAATTCCTACACAAAAAGAGAAGTTTGTGTGGTTCCCTAGTCTGGTCATGACACACTGACAGCACTAATCATGGCCAGAGCTCACCTCTTCTTGGACTTACCAAGCTGCAGCAAAGGTTTGACTGTTTCAAAAGAGCTGAAATAGGAGGAAACTGTGCTAAAAGCCATTCATACTTGTGTGTGTGTGAGATACAGCAAAACTTCAGTGGATTAAGAGACTGAGAGATGTAAAGCAACACACAGAGGACTTCACCTAAAAATGGCCTGACATGCAAAGGTCACAGCATTCCATCGCAGTTTGCCATCCTGCAGCATTGGTGACACCACTCTGGAAGCAGCCTTGGAACCCTGAAGATGCACAAGCCTGTCCCAAGCAGTTGTCACCACCCACCCAAGATCAAACCACAGCCATGAACAGGCTAAACATTGTGGACAGTGACATTTTATGGACTGTGTTGTCTCTCACCTTCTACCACACAGTGTACAGCATATCATGCTTGTTAAATTACAATTAAGGAGTAATGAAAAACTTACACTTAAGTGACATAAAAAAAGGGGGGGGAGGACCCACGAATTTCTCCCATCCAACTATAAACGCACACCCATTTACATTGTTTTGTAAATGAATTTAGAAGAAAAATAAAAATAATAAGATATTTCTCTTCAGGACAACCATTGCACATTTGGTTTTGCTTTGAAGGGGAGATACACACACAGCAGGAATACTTTCCACTTGGAAATATGCAAAACAAATAGAAGTGGGAACAATTCAGTACCTATACAGCATTTTCCTTCTGTCCTTGATAAACATTAGCTCAGTTTCCCACAGCATTTACTCCACTAGTCAAACCCTCAAAATCTGGTATCTAGCAAGAATACCTCACAAAAACTTCTGAAAAAAAGCCTATTTAAGCAGTGGCATTGTACTGCCCCATTTTCTATATCTCTCCCATCTGCAAGCCATTTGTATGAAGAAAATCTTTGTTTCCAGAACTTGGCTTACTAAAGCTCATTTGTTCCCAAACACAACAGCGCCTTGATGCTGTTTACAGCAGGGGCAGCCAAAGGCTGGGCTGGTTCAGCAGCAGCACTGGGAGATGTTACAGGGTGTCCCATCCCTCTGCCAGCACTCCCTGTCCCCCGGGAGGGCAATGCCAGCCACCCTCCCCTCAGGGTTAGAATGAGGGGTTTAACACAGACCCAAACCTTGGCTGTAGGACAGACCCTCTTGACAGATACATCCACCCTGTATCAGCGTTCTTTTGTAAGCATTAAATTCAGATTTGAGCTATTTCTGTGGGTTTTCCATCTGTTTGCTAAAAAAAATGTTTTCCCAAGGTTGTTCATCAACAGGAAAGGATGGCAACAAGGTCAGAGTGTTTTCTTTCTTCAATCTTACCAAGATCTCAGAAGCAGTGACATTAAATTGATCCAGTTTGATCAACTTTCCAGCATAGGAAAGAGGAACAGCTGCTCTTAACAGGACAAAACTCATCTCCCTTTAACTTCACATGAGCATCTTTACAACAATGAAAGAGCTGCATATGCAGCTGTTTTAATTTTCTTCTTTGCAAGGTGGGTGCTGAAATGTCCACATCTCACAGGAGATAATCAGAAAAATATTCAGAATAAGAATCCCTGGAGTTAATGTAAGGAGGAAAGAAGTGGGCAATGCAAGTGCTCTCTGAGTACCTCTACTGGTTCATTCACACAAGTTGAAAAAAGAATGGAAAAGTCAGTGTGTTTTAATTTTTATGCTACTCTCCCTTCAAGAACAAAGGAGGCATGTGAGAAATACAAAATATAAAGTGCAGTCATGTTTAAAATAAAAGATGTAAAATTCTTCAAAAGGAATAAATCAGCTTAATCATGAAGTACTTACATGTCTTCTCCCTACCCACCTTAAAAAGGGATGTCCCTGTATTTTCTGTATGAATTTACTATATATACATATGTATAAATCTATACATACACAAAATTGGTATGGCCTTACACTCCATTTAAGGATATTTTGCTACGTTGGTCAGAGTGCAAAGCAATTGCTTCCTTCAAATCAGTATTTTTACATCATGAAGACATAAACCTGTAACTTAGACAGTTTGCATGACCACACAGCCACAGTGACAAATTATTTTTCTGGCTTGTAAAAAAAAATAATTTTAAAACAGAAGTTCTATTTCAGCAGTTTGAAGATGGAATGTAAAGTTTCTGCTGTTAAATGTATATAAAATATATTTATTGAATCATACATTCATGCTGATTCCAATAAAAAAAAATTAAAGATTTTTCTGAAATTTCTGTCCATGGATTTTGACTGCTGGAGGTTCCACACAGCAGGTGGAAACACAAAGAAAAATGTATTTCTTGTACTATTTTGCAAGCTAGGACATTATTTATACATAGCTTTAAAATTCTTTGGTAGATAGAGTGACCTTGGTGCAAACACCCAAAATGACATTTCAGAATGCAGGACTCACACTGAATCATAAAGATGGTCACAATAAAGTGTTTTTCCTTCCACTGTCAGGTGCTTTGTCAAGTTTGAAATATCACCAGTGGAACAGCAGATCCCTCCTGGCTTGGCAAATGGCATTTTGTGACAGAAAATAGAAGGGCAGCATCCTGCCCTTCAAATTTATTTTGAGAACATGCCATTAGTCTAAAAACTGTCTTTAAGTGATGATGGAGTTTGAAAGAACTTTACTCAGTTTCGTGTCTCATAACCAAAAAATTAATGGATCACCTTTCCCCATTCTTCCATATAACATGCAAATAACTTCCCCAACTTACTGTTGGGAAATTAAATCATCAAGAGGCAATTCCTTCCTCCCACAGCACACACAGCTTAAAACTTCACATAGTGTGTGCTCCCATCCCCAAGAAAAACCTTGTAATGGAGAAAATCAGTTAAGAAACACAATTTGTTCAAAAATATGCCCTTCCATGATATGCAAAATAAGCAGCTGCAGAGATCAACTGCAGATCTTCATACCTGCGCCCAGAACCATCCTTTTCACTATGCACAGTGAACTCCCAGGACATCTCTGCCATGTGGCACCAGAGGGAATTTCTCAGATTCAAGTCAGAGCTCACTGTTACCACACAGGCTGATTTCTACCTCAGGAGTAAATCCTCTGCCAAGCTCTCAGCAAGCTCACCACTTCCACCCTTACCTGTATGTGGATAGTGGACACCCAGCAACAACAGAGCTTCAGTCTGAGCAAGTTTAAAGAAAAATAAGGAAAAAGGGCCCTGCAGAGCAAGGAAGTGATCCCAGTCTGAATCCTTGAACACAGAACCAACATCTGCATTCCCAACACACAAAAATCTCAGTTCAGCTTTACAAAACATCCCCACGCAAGTCTGCTGGTGCATCCCTGCACTGCAGCTGTTTCTCTGTGCTCAGGGGGTAACTTAAATCTTTAATTGTGCAATGCTCTTGAAGGAAGAAAAGGCAGCAGAGGCAGAACATGGGTTCCAGTTATGGTCTGGGTGGTACATAACAGCCCTGTAAGTGAAATGCCCTCATTTCTACTTGTCTTAATACTATTAAGATCAGGCAGAAGAGGCCAGATCACACCAGTCACACATGAAACACTCTCTGTACTCTTAAGAAGAGCAGATCAAGGTACCATGGCCATGAAGGTTATTCCAGTTCTGTCGATGTGACTGCAATGGGTGCAGAAGTTTTACAGCTCTAGACAGCTTTTCTTCACTTCCCAACTCCCTGCAGAGCACTCGGACACCAAGAGCACTCCAGCACCACCACCTCCTTGTCTTGACTGGAGGCACTATAAAGGAGACAAACAGCCTGATTCATCTCAGACTGTAGCATTTGGTTCCTAGAAAGAGCTGGACTACCTTGGTTATTAGCCTCCTTGGAGCTCATGAACCCCACTGCAGCCAGCTGAGGTAAATCACGTTGTGGTTTCTTCAGTCATTGTGAAGAATGCATGCAAAGCACTGGAGGCCTTACACAAGAGATACTGAGGTTTTAACAGTACAGCAAGGCAGAAACCAGAAGGGCTGGAGGCTACAGAAAGCCTAGACATCAAAACCAATGTGCAACATCTTACAGCAGGTCTCTTCAGAGGACTTTGTTATTAGTGAGTCACAGAGCCACCAAAATGCAAATACCAAGAGTCACTCTACAACATAACTTTCTTTTGAAAAGTATTTCTTTACAAGACATTCCCACAGAATTTTATGTAAATATTTTATTTGCCTGTCATCTTGGGACAAGAACATGACTTTCTGGGTCAACATATTAAGTATGATTCATATGAGAACAAGCACACACTTCACCCTTTAAAATTCTTTACTGACACTCTTCTTTCAATTCAGACAGCAATGAGCCAGAACTGTCCAGCTCCCACTACAGAAATGGGGGTTCAAGCTTACGGATGCTTTTGCAGATTTGGTTAAGAGCTATAAAAGCTTCTATTAAAAGCACTTTGATAAGTCTGAAGTGCAACCTGTTACTGCAGTCTTCGGATTCAACGTCAAGAACAGCAGAAACCCAACAAAGGGGGAAAAAAACATATCACAAACAACAGGGACAGGGTTCAGTAAAAGATCTCCATTGCATACTTTCACCTCACAGGCATTCCTGATAGGAAAAATGCAGACAGCTTTTGTTTCTTAAAAAAATATCAGTTATCACCACAAGAGGAAGCAGCAGAATTTCCCCAAATGTTAGCTGTGAGAGCACACCACAGCTCACACTCTCCCCCAGTTCACTAAGGTATCACATCTCCAGGTACAGATGGTAAGCAGGCCAATCTGAGACACAGTTGTAAGGAGGGAAGAGACAAACAGTGTAACAAATGCAAAGAGAAAAATAAAACAGAAACCAGCACTCTAGCAACATTTAGTACAACCAGCTTCAACGAGTAAGTCTGGCAAGGAAAAGGCAAAACATGACTGTGGGGACAGGTAATACTGAGGGCAGCTCTGCTCCAGAGCTTACAGCAAGCACAGGTCAAGAGATGATACACTGCATATGCACAGTCATTACAGTCATAAACCAAGAAACATGGAAATGGTGACACCTGACACAGATTAGCAAACTTCCTACACAGCTCTATAGTTCTAACAAGAGACCTGGAGGTCCAGTGTAGACACAAATCCACCATTTTCATCCAGATGTTTAACACCAGGCATTACAGAAATACTGCTTTGTGCAGCACCATCTTACAGGATCTCTTGGATTGAAATTACCCAGTTTTGAATTTTGATTTCAGTTTCATCTTCTTTCAGAGGCAGTGGAGAGCGTTCAACATCTTAACACCAAGACAGACAAGCATCTTCCATACTTCTGACAAAAATTCCTTCTAATCCACTTGAGGTCTGAAGCAAGGAATGAAGTACTGCAAAAATAACTATTACTTGTAGCAGTTGGAAACATAAAGGATGTGACAGAGGTATTTCTGCTTTGCTTGTACTTTTGCAATAGTTACAATAGGACCTGCCCAGCTTCAAGTTCAAGTTATTAACTTCTGCATCCAAGAAGTATTTGTTTTCAATAATTTAAATGCAAAGTGATGCACAGAAAGTATTAAAAACTTTAGCTACAACCACCTCTACCTTGTAAACCTAGTGACTGAAGAGCCTCTTTCCCTTGGACAAACTCCAACATACTCTTGACTTGATAAAGCAAATCTAGACCTTTTTTATTTTATTTTTTAAACAATTTGCCAAAACTGGAATGAGAGATAAATAGAAGGCACAACAATTTTGCTTTTTTTTATACAAATACAAACTAAACATGAAAAAAACTCCCTATTTCAATAAAAAATTTCACAAGTTCAGGAAAAGTGTTTGAAGAGTCAAGTTCTAGACATTTAAAACCTATCCCACAATCCAAAATTTCAAAGTGGTAAAACAGTAGTTCGAATTCCTTGCTGTGATCATGTATCAAAAGGAAAAGATATTCTACGGATACCCATTATTCCACTTTTACAGCGCCACAGAGAGAAAGGTGAAAGTCAATTTTTCAAGTGGCAATGTCTCCAGACCGGAGGATGTTCGTATGACCCTCAAAGAAACACCAAGAGTTTTGCTTTTCTGCCCTTGGAATACTTGCCAAGAACTAGTTTTTCCTACAGGCTCTTGAACGCATGCACGTGAAATATTATTCCGCTGACTGCACCCAAATTCAGTAGAAAGAGGGGAGGAAAAAAAAAATAAAAGAAAAAAGAAAGAGACATTCCTTTAGGAAAAACCACTGGTACCAAAAAAACCAAAAATCAGTCCGTAAGTTTGAGGTGAACAAGAAAATTCAGTTCTTTTCTTTTTAAAATCCACTTTTCCTAAAACGTTGTTCCACAAAGCTGGAATCTGGGACAAGGACTAGAAAAAAATAAATCACAGAACCATAACACAAACAAAAAGGGGCCAAAATAGTATCAAACGTAGCAGTCTATAACAGGCTAGGGCCACATTCCAAGATACCCAAGGCTGAAATTCACAAATCTGCAGGAAAAAGGGTTTGCGCCACCATGTCAACATCCGCGATGAATTCACTGGCGTTGCCCGATCCCCCTTCCAGCTCCAAATCCTGGCTTCTGGGACATTCCTCCACGTGGAGGCCCTCGAATCCCACCTCCCAGCCCCCCACGAGTGCCTCCAGGTCCACGGGGTCTGTTATCTCTGCGGTCACCCTCCCTGGCAGCTCGTGTTTTCTTCTCCTCCACGTTCAGGCGCACCTCTCCCCTGAACATGATGGGCTGCAACAGAAGCACAGAAGGTACTGTCATTAATGGGTCAACCAGGAGCTCTTCAAGGTCAAGCAGATTCCTGCAACTTTGTCTCCTTTCCTCCTCTCCATGAAAAGACTGAAGGGTCTTAGGATTACTTACTGAACAATTGCAATAGCCAAACCGTGCATCCAGTCTTGGGGCTTTAGTGGAAAAAGTTAAGATGCGAAGGAGTGACCCTTGTTAAGCCATCTCAGGCTTAACACTGAACATTCTGATGTGTTTTAGAAAAGAGCAGGGCTGTAAGCAAGCTCCCTACATGGCTATGAGTGTACATCCAGAGTCCCTACCTATCACAGCAGGCAGGCATGGACACACATTCTGCTTTAGCAATCACTGCTGACAGGCTGAGCAGGTACCTCCTGCCTTTGTTAGCAAAATTCTTTTCAGCGTGCACACCAATACAGCTTCTCCCTTTCAGCCTCTGACAAACAAGATTCTACTTGTCCATAGAATCACTCTCTCTAACTTGTCTTCCTGAAAGCTATTTATACACTTCCTATGTTCAGCAATCTCCCACTAGAAAAAGGCTCTGTAATGAGCTGCTACAAGCTACTACAATGACAAAGACTGCAAGTATCTTGGTAATAGGAGGGAAAAACATCATACCTACTTTAATATCCTCAAAAAAACCTAAAGGGACCAAGTACAATCTCTTCCTGTTAAGCTGAAAAACACTGTTGTCAACAGACCAAAAACCACTGACTAGAAATTTATTTACCCTGTTGCTAAGGATCTTCTGAACTGGCTCAGGATCATCAAACACCACAAACCCAAAATTAGGGAGCTTTCCACCACTGTTGATGCGGAGTTCAACAACATTGCCATAGCCTGCAAGAGAAAAGCCAAGTTCTTGGGTCATACATTAGAATGCTCTGTTGACCACGCCCATGGCTGCAACCCCAACCCCTCAAAGGACAGCAAAGCAATCAGCTTACTTTGGAAAAAGTCTTTCAGTTCAGATTTATCCACATCATGGGGAAGGTTCCCAACAAACAGCTGATGACTGTCTGGGTATCTCACAATCCGCCTGGTTTCCACATCGCCTTGTTCACCCTCGCGAACTTGAACAGAAAAGCAAAACTGATTTTAGAAAGGTGAGTTCTCACAACAAACAGGAAAACAAGCTAAGGTCAGAATCATCACCATCAGAAAGAATCAATTCACACAGTCTATCCATTCATATATAAAAAAAGAAAAGCATTCTACACTAGCAAGTGTGTAATGATTTGATTTTTATCACCTGGCTGAGACCAAGCTTGAATTTTTACTTGAGTAAAAATTGTTTGCTTACTGACAAAAAAATAATGATATTTTAAAAGTTTTAATTATCACACTGACTCCCCAAAACCTTTAAGCAACAGAAAACAGCTTCTCTTACTTGGCCTAGGACCCCGCTGTGGTGGGATGCTCGTTCGCTGCTCCCTCACTCGCTGATCCCTCTGAGGTCTCTGAGGGGGCGTCTGAGATTCAGGCTTTGCCTCAGGGCGGGGCTGCATCAATTCAAAAAGGAGTGAACAGTTGAGAGTCAGACAGACATACCAGCAGGTTCAGCTTTTAAGAGCTC
This sequence comes from Peucedramus taeniatus, assembly GCA_013400575.1. NCBI lineage: Eukaryota > Metazoa > Chordata > Aves > Passeriformes > Fringillidae > Peucedramus > Peucedramus taeniatus. The sequence goes on from WBNO01004080.1 coordinate 53,818, forward strand.
ACTGTCAAGTTGGTAATAAAAAAGTTACAGGAAAAGGTAATAGTTTCTTCCACTTGTGACTAAAATACATGTCAGCTCTTGCTGGCTTATATGCTAAAAGCAAGCAGCATTCACGTGAACATTCCCTGTTTTCCTCCATGAGAGACAATTCTCAACCCAAAAACCAAGGAATAACATCTTCATGAAGTTTACCAGGAATCACAGAATGCTAAAGTCTTTGAGGCCTGGGAAGTCAAATCAGAAGCAAGCAGACTTCACTCTCTTTTCCCCCAGTCAGCCAGTTTTGTACTTAAACTTCTCCAGGTGCTGGGTTCCTACCTGCGAGACCGGTACTTTCACAACATGAGGTGGTATTCCTGATACTGGGACAGCCCCACTGGGAGGAAGGTTCTTGCTGGTTACTGATGCCCAGGAAAATGTCTTAAAAAAAAAAAAAAAACAAAAAAAACATAACTACATCTCCTTCTGAAATATATTACTGATAGGACAGCTAACAGACACAGGATAACAGGAACAAATTTTAACTTATACTTGAAAATCAGTATTCTGATGTATGCTGAGCCAATAGCAGTTTCCCCACAATTTCCTTCAAATTATTTAAATTCAGAAGACTCAGTGTAATGACAATGGAGTCACACTTCTACTCTATTTCTGAATGCCAGACTTGAAACAGGACATAGCAGTGGCCCAACATTAAGTACCACATCAAGGTTAACCAAAGTATTGAATTCCTGAGTCCCAGTCTGTCCACTTCTACCTTCCTTAACACTGAGAAGTGACAAAAGTCCCCAGGTAAAAATAAAGCTCTGTAAATAGACAGGAGAGCCATACTGATGAAACCACAGAGAAAAGAGACAGCCACTGTCATTACCCTGGAGTCCTCTTGCACTGCAGGAGCTGGATCAGCAGGAGCTGGAGAAGGACTCTTTTCCACAGTCTCTTCTGGAGCAGATTCCTCTAATACTGGCTCAGGCTTTTCTTCCTGCACCTCTGGTTCAGGTTCCTGTTCAGGTTCTGCCTCTGGCTCAGGCTCTGCCTCTGCAGCTGTCTCTTCCAGGTGTTCCTCAATGTCATTGCTATTATACAGCAGCACAAAAAGCAGGAAAAAGAGGTGGCACTGTATTTATTCTATTACTGTGATAAGCAATGCTACTTATGCCATACAGAAGTCAGGCATATGACATCTGAAAGGAAAAACAAGGCCAAGTGAGGCCACATTGCACAGGGGTGCATATTCTGCATTGGTACACTAAAAAGCAGAAAAAAAACCCCCAAAACGAAGTCCAGAGTTTCCATGTTCAGCCTAAGAGCATTTTGATTTCAGCTGATCAATAAACAAATTTTTGACTGTCAAAAGACTATTAATAGCAATAAATTCATGTGACCTGTTCTACAAGCAGCCTGTCTCACACAACATCTGATTTCATCTGTAAATATATTATTACCTGACAGCCTGTTCGTAATAAGCACCACTATCATCAGGAACAGCCTCAGGTGTCTGCTGCCTTTCCTCAGGTTCCTCCCCTTCCTCCTCTGATTCTAAATAAGGTTAGAAAAGAAAAAAAACCCACACATCTTTAGTATGAGGCTCAAACACAAAGCACCCATCACAAAATACAGGTGAAGTTTCTGCGAAAGAGCACACAGAAAGCACTTCTGAGATGTGACATGAAATGACATTTTTTTATATTTTCACTATCACTTTGGTTACTCATTTTTGACCAAGGTTAAAAAACATGTTCCAAATACTTCACAAAACCAGATTTATAACCCACAAACCCGCTTGCAACTGCCAAAATAAGTCTTACAGTTCTTGTAATAGAAACAGATTATGCCAGAAAAATAATCATCTGCATGTCACAACTCCTTGCTGGACTGTAAAGCTACAGGCAAGGAAAAAACCTACAAGCACATGAAATTTAACACTGATCTGTCTTCTCCAGCAAGAAGATTTCCTTTGATCTGGGAACAGAATGTTGATATAGATCCAGAACCAAACACCAACAGAACCATCCAAAACCAACTTCTACTTACCCTCTGGAGGCTCAGTATCAGAGTCCCCAAAAACCTCATCCTGGTAGCGGAAGATATCATTGTGGACATAAAACTTGTTTGCAACAGAGCCCTGAAAGCAAATCAAAGGGAAGAACTGAATAAATTACAAAAATCCAGTAACGTAAAAATTGAAATAATGTGAAAGAAAGGTTTGGGCAAATCATGCTTCCCACAAGATTAATCTAAATTTGCCTCTAAGAAAATAATGTTATTTGGCTCAGGAAAATAAGAAAGAAAAAAGACATCACTCCTAACAAGTCAAGTATGGATGGAACAAAGGAAAAAAAATAGTTGAAGTGCTTTTAATTCCAATAGCTCACAACACTGAGTGTGAGTGACAACTTCCTGCTGTCTAAAGTATCAGTTTTAATCTCCAAGTCTTATTGTAAAACAGTGATCTTGCAACACTCCTTTTTCACTATCACTTTCAATTCTGTGAACTGCTTTGTTAAAAAAAGTCTATTTAAAAATGCCACTTCAAATGCTAAGTCAGCACTCTATGAACAAGAAAATCTGGAATCCATATTTTCAAGTGACAGGAAGCATTCCCCTCTTTCTACTACTTCTTTTTCAGTAAAAAGACCGGTTGCTAGGATAGCAAATCAAAGAGAACATAATTTTATTATGCTTAAGAAAAAAATTAGTTGCACTAACCTAGGAGTCCAAAGTCAGGATATTTATAACTCATTTCAATATCCAAGGTCAATTCGCAATCATACAGAAGTAGTGTAACTCCCAAAGGAATTTTCAGAATGTAACTGCTGAATTTTGTGGCAAGTTACCTTCCCAGTCTAACCCTTGAGACTGCACCCCTGGGGCAGACAGAGCTCAATGCTGTCAGAACCCCCAGGCAGCCGAGCACACCCACCTCAGGTGCGAGCACAAAGGTCTGCATGAACCTGCGCACGGGCTGCATGTTATTGGAGAGCTCCCCCATCACCTGCACCACCACGCCATCGTTGAGGGTGGCGTGGGCGTCCACGTGACGGATCTTTGTGTGGCAATCCTTGAAGTTTAGTGACAGCACCTTCTTGTGGATATCCTAGGAAAGAAAAGTACACGTGGGTTATGCTGCAGAAGCCATTTCTGCCAAGTTAGCAACTTTCAGAGAAAGCAAAATCATAAAAACTGGTCTAAGATACATTCCCTAACTCTGGAGAGAAAGCTTGGCAGGATGCTTGTTAAGCTTGCTTTGCAAGCAATTTCACATTATAAGCTTTCTATAAAGGAAGCACATTCTGCCTAACTATTGCTGTCTACAGTTGAGAGAGTTTTTTTCCTCCCCATTTTTTTTTCTTTTACAGAAAGCACTTGAACAGTGTGGGGGTGAATCACAGCTGGATACATTTCTCTTTTCAACCACAAAGGTGACAAATTAGAGGGAAAGAACAGCTTTCTTTTTAAAAGTTCTTACAGATTGCCCATAGACTGCGTCAGCTGGTTTTCCATTGGAATCCAAGCCACCGTGGACATAGGAAGAGTTCTTTCCATAAAACCTGTTGGAAAGAAATATTTTAATGCCAAGCTTTGCTGTGTAAGAACATTGAGCCTCTACACTGGAGTGCAGTATGAATAATACACTTTCAAGTAAGTCTCCTGTCTGAGTCATTAGAATAAAGCCACAAAATCTCAATCTTGTTACCAGTCTGGGGATGGGGGAAAAACAAAGTTCTCATGTAAGCTGTAGCATTCAAGTGGGTCAGAGACCCAGGCAACAACAACCAAAACCAAAGTCTCATGAGAGCTCATGATCCAATCCCATTATCCTCTTTCTGCATGAGGTCCCCAAAGCAACACCCTGAACATCCAGGATGCTGAATGCTCCCCCACAAGTTCTGATTTCAAGCTTGAGCAAGGAGCAATGGGACTGTTTTGTTCTCCTACAGTAAAAAACGTACTGCAGGTATATTTTCCTTTCTGTAACTGAGAGGTTACCAGCCAAAATGCCCCAAGGACCATGGTACTGCACTCTGCCAGCCGATAAAAGACTGAAATGGATTCCATGGCACAGAGTCAACTGTCCTCTGACCCAAAGGGATGAGGTCAGCTGTCCACCTAAGTGGAGACACACTCTGAGTAAGTGTTCCTGAGACTGGAAGGGGGAAGGTTTCAGAAACTTTATCTGGCTACTCAAAACATAACAAAACAAAGTGTATCTTCATAAACAAGAGTAGCTTCAGGAAGGATACCTGTCAAATCAAACAGGACTCATTTGTTTAGATAGGGGATTATAGTTTGCTGCATACCCATGATCTCCTGACTTTCCTTTAAGAGCTGGTGTAACTCCCAAGAGAGACCAGTACATAAGCACAGAATTTGTTAAATGTTTCCTCTTAGTCAGGGGGCATTTTATCAAGCCAAAAACTATAGAAATGCTCAACTAAGTGGTATTTCTCCAACTTCAATTTATATTGATAACAAACAGAAGTGGCAAGCAGCATTTCAGTTAGAACCAGAACTCATATTTAAAGAATTCCTGTAATCTTTATTATACATCTTTTAACCCATCTGATCAAAACCAAAAGTAAATGATGCTCAGCATCTTAAATCAATCAGTTTTTAAAGCAACCAAATTCAGCAAGCTAAGACACAGTAATAAGATCATTCACCAATTTTAGCACACAAGTTAAGAAATTCACACAGAAAACCAGCTCAAAGTGAAGCAGAGCTTTACCTGTGCAAATAGTCAGGTGCTTGGTTCAGCAGGGTATAGTACTGCCTCACAAATTCCCGCCCGACCAGCAGGGGACTTGGCTTCTCCATCACCATTTCTTTGGTCAACTGAAAACTATGGAAAAAAACAAAAGCTCCATAAACCATGAGCATTTCAAATGGCTGTTCTCATCCTGATTGCATAAGCCACCTAATCACAGTGGAAAGCACGCACCAGGACTGTTTTACCCCTGTAAGCAGTTTAAGCAATGTGTTTTCAGAGTCATCAGAGTTTTGGTGCCAGGGAAAGGATTCCTGGGTACCAAACCAGAGGTGGGAGAGGCTGCAAGGCCATGGGAGGTCACCTCATAACCTGCCAGTAGTTCAGCATCCCACATACCCTCAGTAAAAAGCAGGTGGCAAGCAAGTCAGGTTCTTCAAGAGGATTTGCTAAGTGGCTAAGACATTTACAGTCGATCCAAATTCTACTTACCTCACTTGACTTCACAATCAGAATTAAAAGTCAGATGTTCTCAGGCAAAGCCTGTGCTACTGTATTAAGGGCATTTTTAGAAGGTCAGAATAAGTCCAATCTATTTTTATCAGCACCACAGCAGTACTTGCTGTGAGTGTCAAGCACTCTGGAGGAATATTAGATTATATTAAAATTATTATGCTACAAACTCATACTGCTCTTCCCCTGCTTCCACCAATCTCAGCAAGTCACTTTTCACTTAAATTCAGACCACCAGTCAAGTGAACAGCACCACCCATGCCCAGGGACAAATCCATCTGGGTACTTTCTAAGTACCTGCCATAGAGCTGTAAGTTACAAAAATAAATTATGTGCAGGTAGGTTACACAATACATGTATCTTCAGGGTAAGCCAGCCCAAACCAAAGCAGATTCCCATGTTTCCTTGTTATTAAATACTCAAACACTGTTCAATTCGTTCAAAATAGTTTTAAACTCACAGGGATAAACACAAATAGCAGGGCATGCTCTCAGTACCAAATACAGAACAGCAGATTTTCTGCTTCACACTCAGTTGTACCAATCAGTAGAGAATGGGGGCTTAGCAAACAGTTTTGCTGCTGGAAGAACTTTCTCCCCACTACTGACCCCCAATCTCCTTCACTACACAGCCCTTTTCCCAAATACATAGTATTCAAATTCCATATGCACATTCTCCAGGTGGGACATGCAAGTCAAAACTGACACTATTCACCTGAGCCCTCTAAAAAGCAATTCAGGAATCATTGATTACTTATCTGCTTTTATTCAATACTGATAACCATAAATAGTGACAAGAAATGGGGGCATCAACAACTGGGGGAAAACCCAGACTGGATCACAGCCAGAACACAGAATGGGGGGAAAAAAGGAACCCAAAATAAATAGTCTTTTAGCATAGAATAATCCAGGAGCCTGCAAAAGCTCATGCCAAGTCAGGCATGCCTTAGGACAAGCCTTCTCTTGTTACTATACCCAAGAGCATCCCCTATCAAGGGAAAACTGAGTTGCCCACATCTTATCCTTCAAACATGAGCAAAAGGGAAAGAAAAAGAGACTGGCTTTCCTACCTGCTTGTCCTAAGCACTGTCCTAGTTCATGCAGATCTTAAACATTTGATACTCACTGTATTTAGTGAATTTCAAAGAACTTGTGTTTTAGACACCAAGAACTGACAACAGAGCAGAGCTTAAGACAGAAGTGACCAGGTTGGTGTTACTGCAGCAACAATTTCAAACACCCAACATACACAGGGCTGCAAAGGAAGTCACAACCACACCGCTGGATGGACCAGGAATGCAAAACAGAAGCTTTAAGCCTCAAAGAGACAAATGTACTTAAGAAGATGCCACGGAAGGTGTTACTTTGGGTGAGGCTAAGTCCAAATAAACCTGGCAAATTTCATATATCTCAATCAATGATCAAACACCCAACACATGGTAATCAAGAGACAAGGCAATGTTTAGCCACACTGTTAGAACATCCAGGTAATAGATCTGAGGATGTGATCACACCCAAACTCCCAGCAGTGGCCAGAATACACTGCATCCAGCTTTATTGGAGGAATGCAGCTAAGACTCAAGCCAAAAGACATAACAGCAGAGCTATAATTTTGTATACATTGATGTGTTTTGCTCTGCTTTTAATACAATCACACGTTACCATCCTTTTAAGTCTAGAATGACAAGTCTTCCCATTTTATTTTACAACACACTTTTCTCGAGGTTTAAACACAGCGAGAAAGATCTGGTGGACTTTAGAGGATGTGTCCATGAATATGTGTCTATCAATCATCATCACACAAAGAATGTGCAGAAAAATAAGACTAAATATGACCTAGAACTTAAAGAGGCTTTTCAAAACAGTCAGAAGCTTTCAGCTGTTAAAGGATACTTTCTAGAGCTAACCATGTAGAAAGGAAGAAATAGTCCATGGCTGGGTCTGGCCTGCAGGAAATGCTCAGATTCTGCAAACCACTTTCATTTCAGGAAGGTTCTACCATCTGTGGTTTTGCAGAAGCCTTTGAACTCAAAGTGTAATGTATTACAGATGCAGATGTCCAACACCCAGCACAGTCTGAGCTGACAAAAACCTCCAAGATGAACTCTTGCTTTCTACTGCATGTTAAATGAGATCCCCATGAAATATTATCAGACAATAAGAGAACACAACAAAGGTAAAGTACAGCTAAGTGGTGGCTACCACTGCTGACTTCCTCATCCCATTTTGCTTCCTCTTGAGTACCTGTGAAGCTCAAGGAGCAGGCCAAGCCTAAAGCAGTGGGAGCAGAAATGGCAGACAGACATGACCTGCACTTTTAGCTCCAGTCAGCTTGACAACACAGGATTTCTTTGCTCCACAACAGATAAAAAATTTGTCTCCATGCTGAGAGTTTAAGCCAGGAAGCCAGGCCTACCATACACCAGACCACCATTTAGAGAATGACAGGAGGTACACTTAATTTCTTTGTGAAGATAGAGGTTCCCTGGAACTCAAGCTTATTCCTACAGATGTAAATAGGCAAGTTTTCTATTCAGTTCTGATAAATGATGAATCTGCTTTTCTGAGAATTATTTTCAAGTGCTTCCAAGAACACCAATGTACAAAGCCTGACATTCTCACATCATGGCAAAATGTTCCTGTAGCACTCTAATTTCAACAGCTGATTCACCAACAGCTCTTTCAAATTTCTGTTCTTCAGTGAAAGCCCTCACCTGCATTAACACATAGGCACATCACCTTCAATGCTGGTCTCAACAAAATTTGGAAGTGGAGTGGTTTGATTAGGTCTGTCATACTTACATGCTTAAAAATATACATAAAAGAACTTCCCTCCTGCTAAGGGTGAAAAATCTACCACAACTAGCTCCTAACATGAAAAGAGGAATTGCTGAGTGTCCAGTTGTTCTCAAGCAGATCTGAAAAGAAATGGGAAAGACCTTTACATGACCTAATCAGAGGACAACAATCTGTTTTCACTGCTGCTGCACCTGCTGCTACGTTGCCAGTTGCCATCTGCTCTTGTTCTCCAGCCAGCACAACCTGAATGGTGGAAGCCAAGCATCTCCTCAGAGAGCATTTGCTCCCTACCCCTCATGAGCAATTTACTACTCCACTACTCCCTGATCCAAGAAAAACTGCTAATACTTTATACTACATTTCCATTGCACAGCACATAATAGCACCAAATGTTTGAACTGTCACTATGCTACTCCTGATAAAAGCTTATCCACACATTTTCCTGTCAATTGACATAATGATGAAAGGGTGAAAATTGACAGGAAAAGCCGAAAATCTGATTATTTAAGATTCATTCTTAATCATGCATTCATATTATCCCATATGTAAAACAAAGTGGATAAGTCAAATTTTAACAAGTACACCATAACAATTCTGCAGCATAACTGAGCCCCTTCCTTAAGCCAAGGACTTAGAGGAAGACAAATACCTCCTTTACAGTGGTTATCACCTGGCTGATGGAAAATTCCACCATCTGTTACAATGCTCCCACTTGGCAGAAAATCAATGTCAGGCACTGAATTTCTGAAATACTGTTATGTAAATTAGAGCCATTTATGTAAATTCCACATTAGCAAATTCAGATTTAGGTCCACAAAACCTATTAGTATATTAGTGTTCAGAAAAATGGACTCAACATTCACATCTAGCACGAGGTATTATTTTCTTACCAAACTGCAACATGGTGAAAGCAAACTAATAGCTGATGTCCCAACTCAATTTGTTTGGGGCTTTTGTTGATTTGGGTGGTTTTTTTAAATTTTTGAATCAGACAAGTTTAGCCTGAACGTTGCTTCTACTGTACTTCCTACACAACAGAAGCGTGTCTTATGCTCATCACAGGATGTTTGGGCTCTCAGGACAACCAGTCCCAAGACTCAGGCAAAAGCCCCTTGGCCTGATATGACAAACCAAAGGACCAAAACCCAAATTTCACATCCCAAAGAGTGTAGCAATTTTAAATATCTTCTGTCAAGAAAAAAAGTTAGAACTAACAAGACAAATTAAAACTGAATCATAAAATCAACAGGCCCTGGTGTGTTTTTAACATTAGCCTCATTTCTTTGTTCTCTGCCATCTTTAATTACAATTTTTACTTGCATTTTAATACAAGGAACCTCCTCAAGAAACCTGAAGTTCCTACAGTGCCTTCTAGTCCTGACTGGAATATGACACAGCAGCTCACCCCTTCTCCTTTGGCTACTAAAGTGCTAGAAGGTGACCATCTGAACTCATTCCTCCCATCTCTACAAACTGGTGGAGCTTACAGGGTGCCAAAACAGCCATTCAGAATTCCAAACTTTTCACAGAACTCCACTCCCTCATTTTGGTATCAGTGAATTCCTTAACTTAAAAAGGTTTTTTGGAAATTGAAGAAACAGCAGGAAAAGCTTACACAGAAAAGAGGTGTTTGTATCCAAGCACAACACACCACAAATGCGGCAAACAGCAATTTTGCTGGAAATTAAAGGTCTGGTCAACAGTTAATAGGATTGCATAATTAAGTATCATTTGGGATTTCTCCAAGTTGCTTAGCAACAGGTGAGCATGCTCAAAGCCACAAACCATTTATCTAGATGGAATAACCACTCTAGAAGCAGTTACTGCTGCTGTTATGGACAAAAAAGTGAAAGTAATGGAAGAGAACACCCAGTAGGCCTCTAAGAGGCATGATACAAAGTTTAACAACAAAACAACAGTTAATTCCAACTCTCCATAAATTTTACATGACTAGCATCTGCTCTGCTGCTGACTAAGCAATAAAAGAAAAAAAACATGAGGCTGGTACCTGTGTGAACCATGATACAAAACATTAAAGTGAACAATGAAAAACAAGCTCAACTTGCATCACATGGCAAATTCCAGGGCCCATTTCAGCTGGAGATTTATAGCACCACACCAGCTCGTTCTCAAGTAGGAAGAGTGACGTTAAGTAAATGTGTTTCTAAAACACAAAGACTGCAGATACACTGAGATACCCTTATTTTAATACAACCTTACCTATCCAAGGGGAACAAAGAAACCCAAAACAATCCAGTTGTTGACCTGAGCTTAAATTATACAGAGCTGAAAATGGACCTCAAGTAAGCAGGCAAATGAAGTCCCAAAACACTAATCTGTTTTAAAAAATAGGTCTCATTACTTGCCTCCCACTGGATGCAGAGGCAGACAACATCACTGGGACAGGGTCCCAGCAGCACAGCCTGTATTTCAGACACAAACCATTACAGCTGCCTACCTGTAACCAGTTCATCTTTTCTGCCTTTTGACAGATTCAAAGGCAAAGTATTCAGCCTGGAAGAAGTTATCTTGAGTCAGCACTATTCCACAGGAGGCAAGATGCTTGGCAGCCACAGCCAATGGAAGCTCAGTGATGGGATAAGTTATGCAATAAATAAATATTTGAGGATCAAATTGGGACAAGTTGTGAAGTTACCAGCATTCATTTCTTACTATCATCTCCAGGAAACACTGAGATAGTCTGTAAGATGAATGCATTCACCAGGAACTTCCAGAAGCAGGCACTTCAGAGCAGTGTGAATGAAGTGTCAGACACATCATGCAGACAGAGTAGCCTTTAATAATCTTCCAAACCAACACCTAATAAAATGTGGATGTAGACTGTCAAACTTAGCACAGCTATTTCTCCTTTCACCTGTGACTCATCTCCACTGTATGACCCACACAACTTACAAAGACAGGCAGTGCCTACATTTATAAGATATTTGAGGTGTTACAGGGAACTGGATCCTAAAAAAACTATCACACAGCAATCACCAGGCAATCAGCTCTCTGTGCTTAATTATCCAAATGTAGCAGAAAAGCAGAGCAATACCTAAGCCTCTTCTGAAGCTTTGAGACACACTGACAAGGGACTCTCTAGAAAAGCCATATATCACACCAACACATGGATAAGAAAAATTTAGATAGAAGCTTTTCTAATTTCTAATAAAATCATCAAATCAAACAAAATTTAGGCACAATAAAAAAAAAAAGTTTTCATCACAAGATCAAAAAATAATTCAGAATTACATTCAGCACTGCCCATGCTAGTACCAAAAAACCTTTAGCTTGCCAGTGGCAGATGGGAAGCCTTACTCAGCAGCAATGCACAGCCCTTCAAACACTGGGAGAATACAAATAAACAAACCAGCAATTGCTGATGAGCTGTCAGTGTAGAAGTCTGCCTGTGTTTTTGCTAACAAACCTAAGTGTGATCCACAAGTTGATGGATATGATGGAGTCTGCCATTTTTTAGACACAATTCAGCTCTTCTTGTGTTTTTCAGCTCTACCAAGCAAGAAAGAGACAAACTGAAGATTTCTAATGCTTTCAGTCAGAATCTAAAAGAAAAGAGATCATTTTGGAGAAATGTTATTTCCAGGGCATTAAGATCAAAAGCACATTAAAAACACAAAGATCATCTGAAGTGTAAGTCAGGGTACTTGAGATCAGCATACACCCACATTAAGGGATAAACATTCATCTGGGTAAGGAAAATGATACTGACCACTACTCCTGTGGCTAAGAGCATAAAGCTCCAAAGACAAACAGCAAATTAGGTCCTGCTTACAAGAGAAGTAAAAAAGTCTAACCCAGAAAAACCTTGAAAACTTGCTATTAAAACTAAGTGATATAGTAAGAAATTCTCAACAAGGTGTTTGGGTTTTCTATTTATCCCTCAAAATACTTTGCCTTCCCTGGGTGCTGAGCTTAATATGGTGTGGTTGTGGGGTTTTTTCCTTCCTTCCTTTTTAAGGCTGTTTCACCTGGCTTCCAAGTTTCTACTTGATACCACTCAGTCATCACTTCTATTCAGCAGTTACCTGCTGTGCCATTAAGCTAAGGTGCTTTGTCCTGAGCCTAACGACCAACATATACTCACAAAAAGAGAGCTCTGTTACATTTAACATTACAGAAAAAAGCACGTGGCCCTTGTGATTAGACAGAAGTCAAAAAGGAACTCCTCTTCAAAACCTGACTTCTCTGAAAAGTCAAAGCCTTGAGAATTCCCAGAAATATTCCTACATTTTTTATAATCCTAAAATCAGATTATCCTAAACAGGCTCTCAAACACAGGGGAAGGATTTGCCTTTCTAACTGAACCTATTTCAACCTCATTTCCCCCTCAGTTAGAAGCACTGTTTTTCTCCAAGATTACACTTTAAACACACAAATTTCCTCCTAAAGGGCAGTAGGATAGTGCTGAGTGGCTCGTTTACTTTTTCTTTAATAAAAAATAAGTCAGCTTTCTGCCTATACTGCTCTCCAGACTGCTTCATGATAAAGCAGCTACTTAGACCCTGTGATTTTGCCACTAGAACAGGTTTTGTTTTGACATCCAAGAGCTGCTCCAACATCTCGATGAAGTTGGCAGCAGGTCCAGTCATCTTCTCTTAGGTCTGCAAATTTTCCATTTGGCTCCAGTGCAGCTTCTTAAAAGTAAAAAAGCAAAAGTTACTCATCAGCAGTCAGAAGAGGCAGATCAGTACCCTGAGCTACACCAACACTACAGTGAAATTCAAGCTTAATGCCACTCAGATTAGAATCACCAAGATTAAGATTCAAAATATTTTCTGCATGCCAAGCAACAGAGAACTGTAAAGAGAATCAACTCGTTCACCTCTACCCACTTAGGTCACAGAAGACGCTTAAACTTGATGTATCAGCTGTATCCTGGCACTCAGGACTGACCCATCACTGCACTGTTACATTAAAAACAAACCACAGGCAGCCCAGCAGCAGCCAGGAAACAGCACAGGGCACAGCAGATGGAAATGGAAGATGGGCACCAGCACTTTCCAGTGCAGTGCTGCATGTCTGCCTCAGCAAGGAATCAGGTTCATCACAGATCACTCCTACATAACTGACAGCAGCCGGGCTCCTGCTCTCAAAGCTGCACTGCACCAGCCCTGTCTTCCTGGAAGAGCTCCAGACTTAATATAGCAAAACTGGGACCTCAAGCCAGCACAACACTCACTGCCTGCAAAGTTTAAGGATTCTTTTACAGTACCTGAGGATCAGACTTCAGTTTTTCTTTTTAATTACTCAATGAGGTAGCTTATCAAGTCTACTAGCAGGTACCCCATGAAATCAAATCATTACTACAGCTCTGCAGATTTTATATAGGCACCTGTAAAAAAAAAAAAATCACCCATTCTCCTAGAGCAAAGTATCACTTTTAGTTTGTTCCAAGCAGAGCAGACTACAGTCAGCACAGCAACTAGCACCACCCTGCTGAAGTCCAGCTCTGCTTGGATTTCCTCTTTGATTCTTCAGTCATCACCTTAGTCAGACAAAAAGGCCCACATGCTAAGATAAAAACTTGAACAGTGTTTTGTAATTCTAACAGGTCATTTATGCCAACCTTATGAGTGCTCTCTCATCAGATCCTACTGTTTAGAACAGAAATACCAAGATGTACTTAAAGCAACATCACCTTTGCTTTATTTTCATTTTCAGTAAAAGGTGTTGCTCCGTATGTTTGCCTTACAATTTGCAAGGTGAAAAATAAAGCTCTGAAACAAAGAATTTGCTGTTTCATCTAGTGCATAAAGATTCTGTTTAAAATTCAGGTGTTCAAACTCCATCAGTTGAGTTGAACTCTGCTGATGCTGTTGTGCCAGCACCAAAGTGAGCAGCAGAGCAGTGGTCCTGCCATCACAGCACAAACAAATCCTCTGGTGTGCTTTTGTTGTTTCTCAGACTGCAAATACAAAGATTCTCAATAGAAGATCCTGATGGGCTTGGCACACACAGACTAAGTCTTGTCCACTAGGTTTTCTATAATTTCAATTATGCTTCCCTGCCTTCAACTTCAGGAGTTCACACTTAACACAACCTAGCAAAAAAAGGGCAAATTCACACCAGTCAGGAACTGGGGTCATTCTTTACCTCCAGATATATACAAGACTAGGGTTTTTAAAAATACTTATATTTACAAAATTATGATATACATTTGCAAAGGTTCCAGCATTATTGTTGTTTTTTTTTTCCTAACAGACTTCGTACAATTACACTTTCTAGCAGGTTTTAGTAGTGCCTTTTAGGGAAACCAGTCCCTGCAACATGTGATGCTGTCAAAAAGGTCGTGAGATCTCCATCATAAAGATAAGCACGAAAGACTTTAAGCACGTGAACACTGCCAGCCAACCTTCAAATTAGCTACATATACCATCCACTAAAAAAAAACAAAAAAAAAAAAAGGTAGACTCACAACTTTACATCATTATATACGGTGACTGAAACATCCCAGGAAAGGTGAGTTCAGTTCACAGGATGAGAAGATGCCACCATCAGCATCATGGAAGCTGATCATGGAAGTATCACACAGCCATCTAGCAAAATGGTTTGGCTTATTCTTTACAGACAGAGAATAAGAAAAGTGAAAATTTGGCCGAAGGGAAAAATACCAGGGAAGGTCTGAGATGCAGTTTTTGTCTGTCAACTTCTACACTTCCCTTTATGACATCAATCCAACAAGCTTTGTTAGCTAAAAAAAAAAAAAAAAAATCCAACACACCCCTCTCCACGTTTGATTTATGGCATCTGGAAGCATCAGCTTCCAAAGCTTGATAGCAGTGTCCAGATTTCCTAAATCTGTCACTCCGGGCTGTGAGAGCAGGGGCTTGCCAAAAATAGCACACACTGGAAACATGGCGGCTTGCTGCAAATGCTGCTTTCCCCCGACGGTGGAACAAAAAAATCCTTTTTTTGGTAAAGGGCACTGATTATATTCATGCAAGCCTTAATACAGAAGGTGACCATGTAAGCCCGCCGAGAACGAGGAACGCGGTAGAACATCCAGATCAACACCAGGAGGTATTGGAAGATGAATCGAAACCTTTTCTCTGGGGTTTCTCCAGCACGTCCATCTGGGGCCTTACAGGATGCTGGAAAGTCTCACTGCAAGCACTGCTTCGCATTTAAATCTTGGCTTAATCTCGGATTCAGCCAAGGTCATGCGGTAAACCAGGTTAAGATCCATGCTCTCCTGCTGGAATTATAACTTCCTTCACCTATGAAGTTATACCAGGGGAGGCACCTCGAGCTGATGGCCAGGTCCGGACCGTGCGAGCGCCCAGCCCTGCCCCTCAATCCGCGGCGACAGCTCCCCGTTAACCGGGAACACCTCGGGCTTTGGGTGACCTCCTCCCCGGCCCCACCTGCCCCAAACAAAACCCAAAACCAGAGGGCGAAAAGCCTCCGAGCCTGCAAAGCCGAGAACAAAGCTCGACCCGCACTCCTCGCCTCGCACAATGCGGGCCCGCGAGCAGCCGATCCCCCGCCCC
>WBNO01004080.1:71802-106622 GCA_013400575.1 Peucedramus taeniatus
CCCCCGACTCTCCCAGTCCTCGAGGCTCCCCCAGCCCCCAGAGTTCCCCCTGTCCTCGGTGCTCCCTTCGTTCCCCAGGGGTCACCCAGCCCTCTGAAACTTTCCCAGCCCCTGCAACATTCCCCCAGATCCTGCAGCTCCTCCAAACCCCAAGGCTCTTCCAGCCCCCCAAGGTTCCCCCAAATCCTTCAGCTCCACCAAACCCCAGGGCTCCCCAGTCCCGAACTCCCCCAAACCCCAGGGCTCGGGCACAGAAGGGCAGCATTGATGGGACCCTCCTTCCCCCCTGCCCACACACTTCCCCAAAGCACCCAGGGCTTTTGGGAAATAAAACCAAAGAAAATGGCAATTACACTGAGAAAAAAACCTAATGGGAACCTCCATCCCAAGCTCCTTCCTTGGTGAATGATCCCAGGAGGGTTTTAGCTTTGCAGTGGCAGGGGGTGGAGGGTGGTTCTGAATAGAAGGAAATATGGGTTGCAGGTAACAAATGAACAATAGCCTTACTTTTCTTTTTAAAGGAAGTAAAAAGCATGTGCAAGAGAAGGAAATTAGGACCCATCTGGTGCCAGAGGTTGAAGGCAGTGGTTAGTTACAGGCAAACAGCATTTTGTGACCCGGTGTTGCTCACAAGTAGTGAAGGTATTGCTGGGGCCCCACTGGAGTGGAGGGATGGAAAAACAGCACTAATGGTCCTTAAATTTCTGGTTTGCTCTTACTTTTATTATGTTGGGGACCAGAAGCCTTGCAGGTGCAAGAAGAATAGGAGGGGGAAGCACTGAAAACTTCACAGAAGGAGTTAGAAGGAGTGAACAGACTTGTCAGGACAGCGAGGAGCTGGAGGCAGATTTGTTTCTCCTTGCCTCTCCTGGACAAGCTGAGTAAGTCCAGCAGAGGCCATGGAGATGGCCATTTGTGCTGATTCAATAGCCACACAATCTCCAACGGCCCCCCAGGATTATGCTGTGGGGGAGAGCACAAGGACACTGTAGGGAGGAGTACCAAAAGTTCTCAGTTTTGCTGAGGATCCCTTAGTGGTGTGTGTATGGACCTTTTGACTTGGGAGGCTTTGAACCTCCCCAAGAAAAAAGGCAGGTGTGGAGTGCTCATGGTGTGTTTCTAGCTGTGCTCTCCCTGACCCCTCGACTGCCTCTTTTCTTTCCAGAAACACGAGTTCTTTGTGGACATGACCTGTGAGGGCTGTTCCAACGCAGTCACCCGTGTCCTGCACAGGCTGGGAGGTGAGTCAGTGCTGGGTGTGGGACAGCCAGCTCTGGGGCAGTGCCCTGGGGTCCTCCATCCTGAAGGATAACGCTGTGGGTTAAAGTTGAAAGTTGGAAACTTGTCCTTGCTCTGCTCTGAGCCTGCTCCTTAGCTGGTAACAAGTCACTGGTTGTTTGCAGGTCTGTGAACCTTGGAGAAGTGTCAAGGGAGGGAGGAGCTGCCACGGCTGCAGGTGGCTCTGAGTCACCAGGGCCTCACCCTGAGCCCTCTGGGAAGGACACTGGCAGACCCCTGCTCAGGCTGCCAGAGGGAAGGGAGGTGAATGTCCTGCCTGCCCTTGTTTCCAAGGAGGCCTGGGGTGTCTCTGGTGCTTCCCAAGATGTGTCATCAGCAGTCACAGGGAAGAGCTGCTGAGCAGAGCCTTTGGTGGTTATCTGTGTAACCTACTTTTAATACCACCTGAAAAATTATAAAAATTATAACCCATGTCTTCTGTTTGCTGGCATTTCCAAGAGAGAAGGATCTGGCCTGCACTCGTCAGTTGTGAGGACCTGCTCCCCTCCGAGGGAGAGCAGCTTCCAGCCACCAAGGCAAAGGCTTTGCAACTTCTTCCAGACTCCATTACCAGGCTGTGACAATTCCATTTTCTCTGTGTGTGGTTGTCAGCACCTCCATCACTCTTACAGGCTGGCCAGTATCAGCCTCATGAGATGATGAGGCATAGCTCTCAGAGCTGATACATGCCTACAGGTTTTGTGAAAATACATAACTGGATAGAGACTGCATGTCCAGTTCCTCTCACTGGGATGAGAGTGGCTCACCTTTATTAGGCACTGGGAAATCCACGTGGTAAAATGTCTTTTCCCTCCTTTTTCTTCTAGCTGTTAGGTGGTACTACCAGTTTAGACATATTATCCTGAGCCTTTCCTAACCCTATCCATACTAAACCAGAGCACAGACTGAGCTGGATGGAAATTTTAGTGGTTGGTTTGAACTCAGCTTACCCTGGTTCCTACATGAGCGATTGTGTTGACCCAAGGTGGGGTGAGCAGATTAAAGCAGTTGAGAGACTGGTACCTGATGTGGAGCTAGAGCAGATTTGATTTCCTTCATAGCACTGCTGCCAGGACAGCAGGTTGGTTTTGCTGGCTGGTGGTGGTATCAGAGTGTGCTGGCAGGAGATAAATGTCCATGTGACTGGTGCCCTGAGGATCACAGATGTGTGAAGGTGAGCTTCCCTGTGCTTACACCATTTGGCTGCTTCTAACTCTGCAAAATGTTTTTCCTTATAGGTGTCAACTTTGATATTGACCTGCCCAACAAGAAGGTGTACATTGACTCAGAGCACAACGTTGACACCCTGTTGGAAACCCTCAAGAAGACTGGAAAGAATGCTTCCTACCTCGGGGAGAAGTCTGCACAGTAGCTTTGCCTGGTGTGAGGAGCTAGGTATATACCAGCTGTACCCATTGTGGAAGAGAGATATCTGAGTTTTTTCCAGCTCTCCCAGTAAAAGAGGAATCTTCTGGAAAGTACAAATTAAAAAAGACCTGCAGGCCCAGCTTCAGCAAACCCCTCATGTCAGAGAAGCAGCTGGAGCACACACAGGGACCCCTTAGCTATTCTGCACAGCCTGTGTGATGCCAGCCTTGGCTGTAGTGGAGAGGTAGAACACAGCCTCTGTGCCATTCCCAGATGAACCTAGAGTTTGCCAGAGCATATTGTGCATGAAAACAAATCCCAAACACACTTAACAGCTGGCCAGAGAGAGTGGTGGGCCCCAGCAATAGCAGGGAGGGTGATGGGACACAAAGAGCCCTTTGGGTGTGAGATGCTGTGGGTTGGTTCTTAGCACAAGGACCTCCAACAGCTGATTCTCTTGATAAGGCTGTTAATCCCCCACTCCACTTAAGGATGGAAAACCAGCAGGTTCCTGGCACTCTTCTGGATGTAAAATGTTGGGTTTCAGAATAGCTCCCAGTACACACATTCCCTGGCCAACTGTCTACTCCAGTGACAACGTGATTGTTGCAGCCTGTCAGTTTTCCCAGAATTCCAGCATTATGAAGACGTGTACAAAACTGCTGACTGTAAAATATATTGGCAGACAAGGTTCAATTTCAGTGAGAAGAATAAAGTGGGAGAGGGCTGATCACTCACTGCATGCATTGTTCTTTAGTGTGCAAAATTATTACATGGAATCTCCTGAGAATTTGTTTCTGTCAGTGGAGCTTTCTGATCCTGTGACTTTTTCAGATCCGGGTCTAGTTGGATCATCACAAATACCCAGCACAGATGCACTGAAAGCAGTTCATGCTGATTTAATTCCCAGTCAGTAAATTAAATCAGGGATTTATACCAGCAGGAATTAAACTGATACAAGAAAGAGCTGAGCTGATAGTGATGTGTGTGCAATAGATCTGCATTGTTTAATAGGCTGACAACAGATGTAAAATCTGCAGTTTGTATCATTTGAGCAAGCTCTCGGTGCTTCTTAGAAATTGTTTAAAATCATAATTGTAATCAAATAACAATCCCTCTTCAACACAGGGAGGCTGATCTGAATTGATCAGTGCCTCAAATAGTTTTCAGTGCATTTCAGTTTCCTAGTATTGACTGCAAGGGCTGTTACAGCTTGCAGGGACTTGTGGACTGTGTGTCGAGTGCCTGCAGTATTTAACTACTACAGCAAAGTCAGTCTCAAATAACAGGGATGTGTCTCTTTTCCTGGCCCAGTTTTCCCATTTCTTTCCTTACATGACATCAAGGTAGCTGGTGAGTCAGTTCAGCTGGCCAGAACATTTCTGAATGGCAGAACATTTCTCTGGATGCCTTTGTTTTCCTGTTGCATTTTAATTGAAGCTCTTTGACTTATCCAAGGATCTTAAGACCCAAAACAAAGGAGAGCAGGGGGGCTGGAATGCCCCTGCAAGATCGCTTCAGCAGTCAGGCTAAAAATACACTAAATTTAAATTTTGCACACCACATAGGGAATGTTTTTAGGGGCCCATCTGTAAAAAGAGGGAGGTAAGTTGCAAATCCTTGGCTCTGGTGGATAGATTTCCTTTGGCCCTCTTCCTGCTTGACCGGCAGAGGGCATCTCTGTATAACGTTATCTCCTCTGGGCCTTGCTGTTCTTTCTCCTTCATTTATTCATTTATTTATTTATGTATTTATTTTGCAGGAACTCAAACATGACTGCAGCAAAAAGATGGCTTAACTGTCTTCATGTCTCCCAGTTTGCTGTGTCATTTGACCTTTGCCAGATGTTGGAAAGCAGAGGGCTTGCAGGAGGAGACAGCTGGGCCTTGGGCTCCAGAGGTGGAGAGGTCTGGGGGAGGAGGTTGTGTGGTGTTTCTAGTCCCACAGTAAATCCAGGCACTGCTTTTAACTTTCAGTGTGTGTCTGTGTGTCCTGTGTGTCTTTGTACTGCTTTGAGTGGTTTTCTGTGAAAGAGGCAGCTTTTAGGGATGGAAAACTCCCCTCTCCATGCAAGACAAGTCTCCCAGGAAATTGCAGCTATCCTTGGAAGTTGACTGCAACCTCTGCCTGGGGGAACACATCTCAGGAGAACTGTGCTTGAATGTCTCTTAGATTCAGGGAATCTGCATCTTGCAAGTTGCTTTTCCATCACAAAACAAACAAACTTTCCATTTGGGATGCAAGTGTTGGGAAGAAGGGACTTTTGCAGCCCCTGTAAGTCAAGGATAACCACGTGTCCTTTTGAGCTCAGTGTGGCCCTGAGGCACAAGTATGCAAAAGAGAATGCCTGAGCTGATGAGAAACACAGAAGGGATGGAGGA
The DNA here is from genome assembly GCA_013400575.1 of Peucedramus taeniatus. Lineage (NCBI taxonomy): Eukaryota > Metazoa > Chordata > Aves > Passeriformes > Fringillidae > Peucedramus > Peucedramus taeniatus. The sequence continues at coordinate 76,830 of WBNO01004080.1, forward strand.
AGGAGAAGGGTGTGGGCATACCCAAGGTCTCTTATTTCCTGGCCCAGTGACCATTCTTCTGGACTGTACTGCTGCTTTCATTTAATTCAGGTTTTCAGCCCAGTGGAGGGATTGCATGTGTGTGTCCCAGTCTGCTGTCTGGTTTCACTTGGGGAATGTCTCCCACGCCTACCAGTCACATGGGGCTTGTTCTACAGAAAGGAAAAGCAGCTAAAGTTTGGAGGAAAAGATTACTCTATATTTTAGAGATTTTTTGCAACTAATTTAGATTTGTTTTGACATAATTGCAATTTATTCTTTCTTAGTGTAGTTTGCTGCTTCAAAGTCCTTCTTCACCTTTGATCCAAGCAGGATTAATTGCTGTAGATGGACTTGCAGGGGTCTGAAGAGGTACTTCAAGGAATGTGCTGCAGACACTTTTTATTACTGTTTAAATTAAGGGAAGGTGAAGGCTACAAGTGTAACATCATTGCTGTATTTCCTTGCCTTAAAGTCTCCCAGTTTGGCAGGAAGTTTCCAGAGCCAAGACCCAGAACCACAACCTATTTCTGCTTCGTGTCCTTGCACTCAGATGCCTGGTGTGACCCCTCCAGGGTCCTGAGGAGTGAGTGAATCCCTTCCCCTAGACCACCCTTGCTGCCCTGAGCTGCTGTTTGCCAATCTCAGCTATTATTTATTGCTCTCATCTTCCTCCCAGGCTTGGCCAGTGCCCAGCCAGTGCCAGTGGCTCAGCTCTGGTGGTGGTGGCTGGGGGAGGACATGTGCTGGCAGCCTGGTGAGGAGCTGGGTGGCACAGTGGCCTTGGAGCCAGCAGTCCTTGTGGCACTTGCTGTCTGCCAGGCTGGCAGGGGGCAGTGGCAGTGTGGTGCCCACACAGGACAACTCCCACTCTCTCTTGCTAAAACCAGGCTGGTTGTCCTTGGTGTCTGGGTAAAGCCTGCTTATCTCTGAGCCAGACCAGGAAAGGTTTCTACCCACAGCCAGCCAGGAGGTTCATGCAGATACCTGAAGCTCCAGCACCCATCTGCAGGGCTGCAGTCTCCCAGCTCTCCCCTCTGTTGTTCAGTGTGGGCAGAAGCCAGACTCTGCTTTAAGCTCTGGCCTGTTGAGGAATGACACCCTGTGACAGTCTTCACTTTGGAGTGTGGGCTGCATTTGGGCTGGATACAGCTGGGATAGGGAAGTTAGGGCACGATGGTTGAGTCTAAACAGAGCTGCAGGCCTGCAGGGTGGCTGCCTGAGAGGTTTATGGCAAAGCTTTGGGAGAAAAAACAACTTCATTGACTAAAAGAATAAGATAGTCACTACCTAAGCAGAGTTTGTTGGTTCCACCACTGCCCAACTGCAACATTTTCTTTTATCATGTTAGCCTGAACTTGACTGCATCTCATGGAGAGGGACCCCGGCAAGCCCACACAGATAACATCATCACAGTATTTTCCACAGGAAACAATATGCCAGACATGAGGCTGTGAGGCTGTTTTCAGACAAGGAAATGCTCAGTTTGCAATGCAAACAGGAAAGGGTGGCACTTGGAAAAGGAGCTTTCCTACACCACAGACACCCAGGCTCTGCAGGACATAGCAGTGACCTGCTGGAAGAGTGATGTGTCAGCAGGATGAGCAGCTGGTCAGGTCCATGGTTCATTGCCATCCATGAATGTGTCGTCCCAGCTGCAGGGAGACTTCATTGCTGTTTGGTTGTTGGTTTTTTTTTTTTTTGTTTTTTTTGGTTTTTTTTTTTTTTTCTTCTTTTTGTTTAATTTCTTCACTTCTGGTTTCTTCAGAAAAGTCTCAGCCCAGCTCCAGCTGAAGTGTGAGAATCCACAAACTGCCTCTGGCTGCAGCACCAGTAAGAACTGGGCAAACCCTGAGGGACTGGCTCTAAAAGTTCTTTTGTTTCCCTTGCCTCAAAATTATCTTTCCCCCTGACCCCCCTCCACAGTTCCAGCAGACAGCGTTTGCTTTTCTCACCCATCTCTGTGTTTGCAGCACTGCTGCTGTGCTCTGGGTGTCATTTTTCACCCAGTGTTACCTTCCCCGCATTTTAAACAAAAATCTAATTTAGGTGGAAAACTCTACAGCCTCCAAAGCCCAGTTGTTAATCCACAAAAGAAAAGCCGTGGTTATCCCAGGGCTGCCTTAAGCACCACTGGCTTTTGGGCACTTTCTAATTACCTGATGACAGGCAGGGGATGATTTTAGCCAAAGGAGCAGTTGTACTCAGTCGAACCACCCAGTAAATGAGAGAATTTCCAAAATAGCACTGCAGGCTGCAGAAAGCAGGCAAAGAATAGGAGATCCCCCTCAGTGCCTGCAAATGGTGATTCCTGGTGGCTTGGAGAGGTAATTTGCTCTGAAATTTCAGGGTGGGACAGAAAGGTTCAGTTTGCAACAATCTGAGGAATTTTACAGGCGTGGCATGTCTGGGTGTTAAGACATGTGTTACATGGCTCCATGGGGGATTCACTACCAAAAGATGGGGATTTTCTAGTCTTACTGTGCTTTTAAATGTTTGCTGTAAGAAACAACCCAGCCCAGGCTTCCTCCTTCGCTTGCCTGCCTGTTCCCAGCCCAGGCCCAGCAGTGTCAGAACTGGGAGGTGATGAGCACCACGACTGGTGAGCTGCTGGACAGGATCATACCCCCACATTTTTGGGGTCAACATCAGCAACATTGCCCTGAGCAGCTGCTCTTTGAGCTAAAGCTGTGCAGCTGGACCTGGAGGTTGCCCTGGGTTGGGTGTTCAAAGTCAAAAGCATCACCTGAAGTGGTCAAACATCTCTGCAAAGGACATGGTCCCTCAGAAGGACTCCAAACTGGCTGGAAAAAGCTTGGTTGTCTCTCTGAACTGAATGTGCTGGTCTTGAATCTTTTCAATAAGGTCTGCAAAGACCAAGTCCACCTCAGCTGGGCTGAGGCCCCTCTGTGCTGGGTGATTTGCAGAACTGTCCTAATGCAGCACTGACATAACAGAGCAACATCAAAGGCATGGCTGGTTCCCAACTCCCCTGTTGATACATGCAGATTCCCTGAGTGATTATCACAGGCAGCTTTCCACATTGCAGCTTCCAAAGCAGCAAAGCACACAGGGACCTGACAGACTCCCCCTCCAAAACAGGAAAACACACAGGGTTCTGACAGACTCCCCCTCCAAGACTGTGGCAGCATAAATAGAAAAAAGACACCCAACAAATCAAACAAACAAAAACCAGGCTTAATTAAGGACTTCAAGAGCAGGAAATGTGCACACGTGTGCTTGCCAGAGCACAAATATTTTCTTTTGGAGCTGCTTTCTCCAAGGGTTCAGTAAGGTGATCGAGGCTGGGTTACAGAGCAAGGGTAGCAAACAGTTCCCAGCCCCTCCGGAAGGCAGCGGCCACAGGGCACTGCTGTTCTGCATCCTTCCCCATGCTCCAGCCTTTGGCTTTAGGCTCCCACAGTATATACTGAAGCTATTCAACCATTTGGCTAAAAGCAGATGGGGAGGGAGAGAAAACAAAGTCAAACGAGAGGGAGAAAGGCAGCTTTTGTGCAGCCTCTGTTTGCAAAAGACAGCCCGAGTCCCTTTTGGACTATGGTTTAATTTATTGGGCCCTGGAGAGCTGAGGTTCACAGCCCCACAGCTGCTGCAGGCAGTGGCACATTGGGGCAGAGGCAGGGAAGGGATGGGAGCCAGCTCTGATAAGTGAGCAGCTCCCTCAGAGGGGCTGTGGGATACACAAGACATGATGTGAAGACCTTGGCTGCTCTGGGGGGAGCAGATCTGACCTCTGACTCTTCTGCTACAAGGGCCTGTCCCAGGTCCTCTGAAGGAATGAGGGAAACTGCTCTGCATAGATGGGAGCCTTCAGCCTGGCCCTTCCTGCCATTGTCCCTCTGCTCATCATGTCTGTTCCTGAGCACCTCCCAAAGCACTGCTGGGTGCTGCAGAGCTGGCTTCACGTTTCCTCTTCACCACTCCAGGCTAGTGGGTTGCTGTCACTGGGGCAAGACACAGCCAGAAGAGAGATCCTGCAGCATTCCAGAGTTTTCCACAATTCCCAGCTGGCATGAAATTCCCAGGGCAGGACAATCTCTCTCAGCCCATCTGTGACCTGCTCGCCTATTTTCAACAGATGGGTGAGAAAATGTTAAATCAACAAACACAACTCATCCCCTTGTAAATGAAAGGAGATGCCTGAATGGAGCAGGAATCCACTGTGTGCAAGTACCCTCCTGCTCCATCTCAGATGGAGCAATTTCCCCCCCTCCAAAGCTCCTGCTGGGCTGTGGGCAGAGCTTGGCCCGCAGAAGCCAATGTCAGCAGGGTGCACAATGCCTGGCAATGACAACAGGGGCCTCGAGCTTAATCTGTTGTGCACAGCTTGAAAAAACCCCATCCCACACAGCTATTGTCAGGGTGATCCCATCAATTGCATCATCAGTCTGCTTGGGACACGGGGCTGTCTCCAGGGCTCAGGGTGGGGGTGCCTGGGGAGCAGCCCTGGGGTCCCTGGGGCAGTGTAAGGAGCAGCCCTGGTGTCCCTGTGGCTGTCTTGGGGTCTGTGGACAAACTACAGTGCAGGTTTGTGCTGTGCTGCTCTATTTGTAGAGCCTGAGGTCCTTTGGCTTTTCCCTTGCCTTTGTCAGCTGGTGGGAGCTGGTTATTATAATTATTATTATTGTATTATTATTATTTTATTATCCCCAAAAAGGCATGGGACAAAGGGTCTCCCTTTGGTGGAGAAAACTCTGACACCAGCATTTGCATCTCTATTTCCCTGTGGTTTTTCCTTCCCCTGCATCTGTCCAGTGCTCCATGCTTGTGGCCTCCCAGGAGCAGCCAGCAAAGCAGGGAGCTCAGTGGGAATGATCCAATTTCCAGGGCAACTGGGACGGGACTGAGTCCAGACTGTCCTCGACTCACAGAGCCGCTCTTATTTCTCCACAGTTTCCTCTCCCTTTGCTTTCTTAATTCAGCCTGTCCTTTGCCAGGGAAGAGGCCAAAAAAGCAGAGATGTGGCACATCCAGAGTCCTCCCAGCTGGCTTTACAACTGCTAGGGGATTTTTAGCTTTCCAGTTTCAGGAGCAGCCCTCCAAGCTTGCTTTGCCCTGAGGTCAAAATGTGTCAAAGTATGGTCAAAGCAAGAGCACAGGAAGGTAGGAGGCCAGCTCTGGCTCTAAAGGCTCTGTGCTGAGCTTCTCACCAAGGGTCCATGTGCTGAAGACACAGACGTGTATCCCCAGGTATGAATCATCATCCTTTGCCACTAGTGCTGGTCACCTCTGCTATGAACAGCTGAAGATACAAGTCCTGGTGTGTCCAGAGGAAGTCCAGAAATCAACTCAGCAAAGTGTCTCCAACCCCTCCTGCTATACCATTGCTCCCCTTCCCCCTGGCAGAGAACTGCTCACAATTCCTCCATACAGGGTCTCAGCATGCCAGTGGAATGGCACAGGCTCAGCTGCACTCCAGGCCTTGCAAGAAGCCAAGAAACCTTCCCTGTGGGCCACCCAGAGATCCAATGAACAGCAGGAGCTGCACTCAGGACTAATGCTGAGGAGCCACTTTGAGGCAAAGAGAGCTGGGCATGAACTGCTCTTTGCCATGGAAAACAATAGACCCAACCCAATGCCAGAGGGTTTAAAAATTCATCCCTAGAGCAGGATAATGCTGAAAACCTCCAGCTGTTATTTCCAGATTTGCAACCCCAACAGAGAAGCAGCCAATTCCTGCCAGAGCAGCAAACTTGTGTGTCTGTGTAAAACTGACAGCCAGGCATTGCTCCCCATTGTCCCTCTGTCCCCAGCTGTCTCAGCCTCACAACATGTGGGGAGCAGGAGGGAAAGTGTCCCTGTCCCAGCTGCAATGGGCCCTCCCTGGTTTGCAGGGCAGACCTTGCTCCCAGGCTGGGGGTCAGCAGCTGGAGCCCCCTCCCAGACACACCAGGCTGGGACCATGCTCCAAATGTGGCCATTGGCAGGGGCAAAAAGAGGGGCCAGGAGATGAAACCTCACTCCTCCCTTCATTTCTTCCAAAGCCCCCAGAAATTCAGGGGAAGGGATGAACTTTCTGATTCCACTGGAAATGGTTGAACACAGAGAGATTTGGGGAGGGGTCAGAGTAAGAGGTGTCACTTCTCCTCCAGCCTTTTCACCCACACTTTCCATCCAGAAGCAGCACAGATTCCCTTGGGAGCACTCACTGTTTTTAATGCCCTGGAGAAAAAACAGCATGAATGGCCCAGCCTTGAGGGAGATGGCATCAGTGTCAGGCCAGGCACACCTCAGGCAGTGAGGACTTCTGTTCTTGGGGGTGATTTTTAAAGGTCCCTTCCAATCCAAACTCTTGTATGGTTCTGGGATTCTCCAGAGTTGCCTGGGGGAGAGGAGCAGGAAAGGAGCCCTTGGGCACAGCCAAGCTCCCTCAGCAGCTGCCCAGATGCCCTCACTGTCCAGGAGTTCATCAGCCTCTGTGTGTGCTGGTGAAGGAACAGAGGAACATCCCCACTGCAGGTTCAGTGCCTGGATCCTGCTGGTGGCCTTCAACAATCCAAAAGCACAGTGTGGTCTCCCTCCTGTTTTGCAGCTCAGTACCTCCAGAGGGGCCCAGACAATTCCCTGCACCACCCCACTCACTGAGAAAGCTGCTGTTTCCATAATTTCCCAGTTCCCACCTTTTCCCCCTAAGTGAACAACAGAATATTTTGAATGTTCATGCTATTAAAAATCCACTCCATCAATCCTGGTAGTAAATCCTGGGCAATCTTGCTCCCTGGGGTGACGTGGACAGGCACAGAGAGTGATTGCAGTGGGTACCTTTGGGCATGTCTGAAGTTAAGGAACTGGAGGGTGACATCATCACTGCTTGTGTCTCATCTCTGACATTTTCTGGTTAGTCTTTGCAGATGTAGAACAATTAATGTTCATTAGCAGTCTCACAGCAGCATCACACAGGAAAGAGTCCAGTGTTCTCTCTCTCCCACATTTCAGGAAGGATGTTTTCTCTCTGCTTTTCCCATAAAATAGAAGTTTAAAGGGGACTTCTCCAAATCTGATAGGTTTTTTTAAACTGTGATTTTGGTCCCTCCCTCTCCTTAAACAGCTGCTGATAACATATGCAGGGCATAGGGCTGGGGAAGCACTGCTAATTTTAGCAGCAGCTCCTGAGGGAGGGACCCTGCTCTGGGCCAGGCACAGGATGGAAAGTCACAGTGTTTGCTCAGGGCCCCACATGACCTCGCTATTTTGGGGCTGCCCATGTCCCACCTTGCCCCAAGCCCACAGACACAGTGTGGCATCAGCCCTGAGCCTTCCCACAGCCCAGCTATTCCTGCCAAACCCCGGCCAAACGGGATGGAGGTTTTCTGAAGGGAAGTAAACAAGCTTCAGGGCTAAACTGAGATCCCCAGAACTCACCACACTGAAGCAGTGATGGACAGGGTATTTTCTGCCCACATATGTCCGCTGTATTTTCATCCAACTAAGGGGTTGTGTCCTCTTGGGTTTCCTTTCCTCCCTGATCAGTGAAATTCCATCAAGCTCCACACAGATGATGTGAATGATTCCTCCACTCAATGGCCCTTGCAAGGGCCTGTACATGGCCTTAAAGATCTGGATTGGTCAAGGTAACAAGATTTTAAGGAACTTGAACTCCCCAGAGTAAAATCCACGCTGGACAGGGGAGCTTAGAGAGGTTCAAAAGTGCACAGCAGATGATTTGAAAGGAGCCAGCAAGCAGAGATGGTGTGGAGGCCAGTGCTTGCCCTTGGTGCTAGCCTGGAGTGGCCGTGTTTGTAAATCACAGTCAGATGCTAAAATCTCAGAGTGGCTCCCAGCACTGCCCCTGCCAGCCCTGCCTGCCTGACCCTACAGCCCTTCACACAGCTCCTGCACGACAGGGGTGGCTCAGGCTCACAAGATATATCTCAAGATATATCCCCAAAGTCTTGTCAAAAAATATTTCCTACTGTCCCCCCAACATCTTCTTTGCCAGCTTCTAAGGCTGCCTGTGAGTGGCTGTGGTGGTGTAACCTCAGTGGGCAGCCAAGCACCAACCCTTGCTTTTCCCTCTGTTCCAAATCCTCCCAAATGCCAAAACCAATCCCATTTTGCCTCCTCTTAGGGACACCCTGTTTGTGGAGCTGCTGCATCCGGCAGCCTGGCTCAGCTGTCTGGTACCTCTCAAGCCGGGGCTTGTTCTGAAGTGAGCTCAGCTCGAGCAGAAAGCGGCAGAGCAATGGACAGAAAAATGTGGATTCTCAGGGCGGATCGGTGCAGGCTCAGCCGGGGGTGACCCCTCAAGCCGGGGGTGACCTGGGGCCGGGCTGGCCCGGATCCAGCCACAGCCCCAGCACAGCTCCGTTCCTAGCCAGGGATGCTGCAGCTCATCCCAGCAGGGCTGGGGGGATGTGGCTCTGCCTGGAGCCTCTCCTGGTTGTGTCGCAGCAGGAGCGGGGCTGTGCGGAGGGCAGGGATGGGGAGGAGCTGGAGCAGGGAGGGCACACACACCGAGTTACTGTGAGCGGGGCAGGGCTGCCCGGGAGCGGGGATGTTTTCATTGGGTTTTGCCAGTAGTGAGGGTTAATAGGAGGACACTAAAGTCCTGTTCTTCAGCCTCCACGGGAGCTGCTAAACTTTCCAGGCTTCAGCTGATATCCCAGCCTGCCTGTCACCAGTGTGCCTTGCCCTCGCCAGGACCGGCTTTTCCTCCTCTTTGCCTCCAGCAATGCAGAAGCAGCGAAAGCAGCCTTCGCTTACAGCCCGTGTTCTCAGCTGCTGGATCCTGGAACATCGAGTTATCCTGAGGACACCAAGCCCTGCTGCCTGCTTTGCCTCAGCTGCAGTCCCAATCCATGGCAGCTCTGCCCCAGCACTGCTTGGCCCCATGGACACTCAGCAGTCTGACCACTTCAGCACATTCCCAAAGGAGAGCCTTGTAAATGGGCTCCCAGCACATGGCCCAGGAAAACCATTGCTTTCATCCCTTAGGTGTAAGTTGGTGTGGCTGATTAAATTAAAAAGGGTTGTGGGGTAAGTGGCCAGCTCATCTGAGAATGAAGCTTCTCTTAGAGGATCTCACATTCATGACCCAAAAAAAAACAAATGTAGCTGGCCCCAGAGAGCCTTGTGAACCCTGGAATTTGCCTTTCTGGTCTTTTCCTCACCCATGGTTATTGCCACTGCTTTCCAGATGGCATTTGATGTTTTGGGGCTGCCACAGCTCACCTGGGTACTCCCATCAAAGCTGCCCTTTAGACTGTGCTTCTCCATGGAAAAGAGCTGCCACTGCAGCCCAGGAGCTTCCCTCCCCACGGGTCCCAGGGGCTTGAGAGTAGATTCCTGTTTATTTCCTCAAGCAGTTCTATTCATATTGTTCAAAAGCTGCCAAACCGCATTTGTCAGGCTCAAGAGGACTCAAAAGTGCATCGTAGGTAAACACCAGGAACAAGGTGGGACTGCCTGCAGTTAGCAGCACTTCTCTCCTGGAAGTTTTATTTCACCTTCTTGCAGGTCACAGGCACAACTCCAGCACAAGGTCTGCAGCAAGAGCAGAGTTGGGCTGAGACAGCCGACTGTAATTCAGGGCACACAACATCCCTGTGCCCAGGACAAGCAGGGAGCAGCCCCTGGCAGCAAAGGAGGACTTTTGGGTTGGACATTCATTGGATACTGTAGGTGCTGGGCTGGGACCAAGCTCAGCCAAGCTGGATGTGCCTGGGAGTTTTAAACCAGCTGAGGAGGTGCCCTGTCTGCCAGTGCCTGGTGTGATGACTCCAGGCAGGGCTGTGGGGACTCTGCCACAGGGACAGGGTGGGGGCTACAGCCAGAGGGGTTCTCTCTGCCACCCTTTCTGGGTGTTCAGACGTGGTGGCCAGGAGCAGCATCCTGGGCAGTGCAGGGGCAGCTGCAGCACACAGAGCTCTTGTCTTGCTCCACAGCTGAGGAAGGTGATGGATTTTATTCCCCTGCTTCTTTGGCCTCAGTTTGGTTTCAGGAAGGACAGACAGGCTTCTCCCAAGCCTGCAGCCCCACACATTTCCAAGTGAGTGAGATGATAATGCAGGGGGAGTTTGAAAGAGACAGAGACCTTCCCCATGGGGCATGGAAGAGCCTTCCACCACAGAACCCTGGGACAGCTGTGAGAGTCCACACACCTCATGGAAAGAACAAGACATCCCTCAGTAAGCCTGTCCTGCTCTCTAGCTCTGCAGCCTGCTCCCAGGCCATGAGTCACTGCAGAGCCATGCACAGCTGCCTTTCCATCCCCTGCCCTGCTGGCCTCTGGATTACAGCTGAGAATCTGAATCCACTTCTTCTCCATCTGCTTTTGACCAGCAACCCAGTGCAGGCATAGGGGGAGGCTGTGAGTGTCCATCTGCTCCATCTGAACCAGGCAGCAGTCCCACAGCTCAGCTGAGGGACAGAGTCCTATCCCACTGGGAAGAATTCCTTGCCCCACGCAGGACAAAGCCACTCTCAGGCATGTTCCAAGGGCATTTTGGGTTCATCCTGCCCTGTGCACATGGTGCTTCCAGTGGCCCTGCATCTGCTTAGGGCAATCCCAGAGAGCACAACCCTTCTGCCTTTGATCTGCTTCTGAAATGGAAAAAACCAGAAACCCTCCAGCTGACACACTCCCAGAGAGCAGGAGAGATGGGAAATTCCTGGGATAAGCAGATTCCTCCCTGTTCTGCATTTACTCTCAGCTTTTCCTGAGCTGGGTGCTGGGCTCCCACCCCTGCAGCCATTGACTTTCCCCACACTGCCCTGCACCTGAGGAGCTCAGCCTTCAGCCACACAGCCAGGAGTGAAGAATTAGCAAATTACATTCCCCCAGTGGTTCCAGGGCATCCTGTTTATTTATATGCACTTTGGGCTCATTGTTTTGCAGCAACATCCACCAGAAATTAATGCACATCCTCTAGAGAAAAACTCATTAGAGAATCCCTCCCAGAGCAGAGGGAAGGAAAGGCTCCTCACACTGACAGACTTGTGAGCAGGGGACAGCAGAATTATTAATCCACATTTGTATCACTCCTACAGAGCTGCTCACTTGCCTTTTTCCCCATCTCTTACAGCAGAATTGTTCCCCTCTTGGAAAGCACCAGGGTTTTCTCAACTGCACCAGCCCTGATCTGCCCAGCCTGGCTCAAAGCAGGATGAAGAAATTTGGATTTTGAACTGGGGTTAGCTGGAGTTCAAACCTCACCCCTCCAGACCTCTTGGCTTTGCTGCAAAATGAGCTCAAGCCCCAAAGGGTCTTGCCCTGTTTGCAGTTTCCACCGGAGTTGGTGCAGTCACTTGAGCTGGGAGCGAGCGCCGGAGCCCTGGGGTTCATCTGCTGTGCCCAAAGCACCCCCTGGCACATGGCCAGGAGCCTGAGCTGGACCTGCTGCAGCCCTGCCAGGGTTCCTAAGGCTGAGCAGGCCCCTTGGGCCACCTCCTGCCCATCCAGAGCCCCAGATGGCATAAGACAGCTTTCTAAATATGTGTGAGGTCCAGTTTTCCTTCTGGCAGCCTGACAGCAAAATCTCCTCTTTGCTGACCCCACTAAACCTTACAAGAGTGGAAAGGACTTTCCAGGACTTGCTTTGCAAGCTCTCAGTCATTTCTGGAGCTCTTTAAAGCTGCTGAGTTTAAAGAGACAGGCTGTTGCTCCAGGCTCTTCGTGATCCCCCTCCATCCCACTGCTGATGCCTGGCACTGTGTCCTTCCCAAGGCACAGGACCTGGCTGTCCCCACCCTCTGCACCATGAGCACCCCTCACTCCCACCCCCCTGGGCTCACTGGATGAGCCTGGGGCCATTTCCAGATGTGACTGCATCACTGCTTTTTGCTGTTGCTCAGACCCAGGGTCTAAGCCACCACATCCATAAAGAAATCCCTGCTATAATTATCTCCATGGCACTATCATTTGTTTAAGCCCTTAGTAGAAGTCTTAACTTTGGGCTGCAGTGCAAAGCAATTGCCACGTTGTCAGTTAGAAAAGTCGTGGTTTCTTTTCTCTTCTTTTTTTTTTTTTTCTCTCTTAAAATTTTTTCCAGATGTCTTTTTTTTTTTTCCTTAGGAGAAGAACCAGCAGCGGTACGATTTCAATGCGAGCCGTGACTAATCCACTGCAGAGAGCATTCAACAGCTGTGTCCAGCTCCTCAGGTTATGACTCAAGCAAATGAAACTTTGGCTTAGGGGATGTGTGACCTCTGGAGCCAAACTGGACCTACAAGTGGCACTGGGCTGCACCTGGGAGCCACGGGCACTTGTGGTGGGGGGACAAGGTGCTCCAGTCAGTTGCATTAGAAGGACCCATGGAGTCTCAGACACCATCATAAATCCAGCCTCCACAGGGACCTGGGAGGGTCACATGGAATATCTATTAATGTCTTTGTGAGTGATATCAACATTCACATATCAGCACCCAGGGATGGCTTTGGTGAAGATTTTCTTCTCTTGTTCTTTGCCACCAGCCTCCTGAGCTGCCTGATCATGGAGATTGACCTGTTCTATGGGAAGTGATGATGGGTTTTCATTAACACCTCCTCCATTCTTTTCCCTTTGCCTTCCCTTTCTGTCCTGTTTATATTTTGTTCCTTGTTGGCCATGGGATGTTTAGTCTTACATCTGATCTCTCACATGCAGCAGAAGTGCTGCGAGGCCAGATGAGGAGTGAGCTGATACGGAGCCACGACACAAAGGCATCCAACAGAGCTGAGAGCCAGCACAGCCTGGCAGCTCATCACGGGCCAAACCCTGTGTTGACATCTAAATCCTCAGCTACACCAGTGGGAAGAGTTAAGCACCCAGGTCCATGTCTCAGCCCTCTCAAAGATAGCACATAATCAAGAATGAACCCAAACCCCAGGCACCAAGACAAAACACGATGTTGAATTTTGCTGTGATCCTGGGTGTCCTTCACCCAGCATCCACAATCACACTGCTGGTGCCCAGATGTCCTCAGTCCTGCTGGCTACACGAGACACCATCCTTCCAGTGCCCTGGAGAGCAGCCCTGAGGTGAGGTTTGATGCCACAGGGGGATCACAAGCTGCAAAGAGCTGGATTATCCACGGTGCTCAGGACAGCCCTGTATGACACAGAGACATTCTTTAAGGATGCCCAGACTGTAGCAATTTTTGGCTACTGGTTCTCCTTTGCAGTGCAGTGCCAAGGCCGTGCTGGTGCTGGGGGAGCAGATGCACCTCAGATCCTCTCAGCCATGGAGAGAAGCAAGGAGAGAGGAGCTGGGTTTTCACCCTGGGCATAGAGAGGAACAGATGGGAAAACTCAGCTCCAAACAGCTTTGATGCTTGGCTGCCTCTGGCTGGGCAGCTGCTCCAGCTGAGTTATGATCTGTAAACTCAAAATAGTGAGTGATATCTGAAGAGACCACTGAATTCAGCTGAGTGGCAATTCTGGCTGTGGGTTTTGTTCAATCAGTCCAGATCTGCTGGATGATAACCACAACAGAGAGACCACTGTGCTGAGAGTCACATCTACCAGCCCAGCAATTCTGTGCCTACTTAGAGCATTTCAGATATGTCTTTATCCTCCACATTCCCTGGGTCATTCTTTCCTCTCCCTCTCCACAAGGCAGTCACAGATATCAGCAATGTTAGGAGACAAGATGGAGAAGCAAAAACTCTCTTGCTTTCCTCTGCATCCCCCTGAGGATGGGAAACACCAGCTCAGGGACTGAGCTGAGAAATGACAGCATTTAACATTATAATCGCAGCAGGTCAAGGTGTTAGAAGGTGCAAAACCAGGCAGAGAGATGGCATTTCCCCATCCCCGTGTGCTGTGTGCCCGAGGGAGACAGAGAGCTGAAAACTCCCGGCAGCAGTGCAGGCAGCTGCTGTGACAGTGACTCTGCTGGGAGGGCTGCGCTGGGCACTGCTCTGCCCCTGACAGGGACCCTTTGATTTTCAGCTTGATTTCTCTGGTCTATCCTTTGGAGCCAGGCTCAGGGACTGCCCACTGGGAAGCGGAGGAGAGGAAGAGACCGATTTGGAAAGCTAGAGAGGAGGAGGAGGAGGGGGAGAGGCAGAGGGAAACCCAGCCCACCCTTTGGCTTCCTCCTGCCTCCTTCTAAAACTTGCAGATTCTTCCAGCCTGTCCAAGCGCCTGAAGTTCCCTCAGCCGTGCTGCCGGGACTGCGAGGTATGGCCCGAGTTTCGCGATTGCCTTTGCTGTGCTTTTCCTCCCGACACGGGGGTCCCCACAGCCCCACAGCCCCACTCGGGGGGGTCCCTGGCCCGGGACCCGCTGTCCCAGCCCGGGGAGCGCGTCCAGTGCTGGCAATGCGTCACTCGGGATGGGGAGCTGGGCGCTCTCCACCCCAAGTGGTGCGTTTAGAGACCCCTCCTGACTTCACCCCTTTCTCCTCTTTGTGGAATTTCCACTTCTTTACTGTCTCTTACTCAATTTTTTCTCCTTCTGGGAGCCAGAGCTTTAATGCTTTGGTGGCATCTGACTGTAAAGGTTTAACTTGCCCTCATTCTTCTCTCTCCTCCCTTTTCCCCTCTGTGTTTTCAGCTGGTGGGTAGTTCTTTAGTGAGATCCATGACACCAAGGTCTGGGCACATCAAACCAACCTGCAGAGAAAATCAGATGTAGCTATGAACAGTCCCCACTTCTCCCAGCCTGAAGTGTGTTGGCAGGTGATGTTTTACTCACCAGAGTATCCAGAGGAAGAACAAAAGAGCTGCCGACTTCGTGTCAGTGGTTTTATTTTTTTCACTGCGGCCGGTCTTATTTCTCCTTTGAAAAAAAAAAAAAAAGACACTCGGCTTTTTGTTCCAAGCAAACTCTGAAAGCCTTTCAAGTCTGCTGCCCTGGCTTGCCGAACTCTGGCTGACCGACTGTTAGGGAGACAGAGATTGCAGGAGAGGAGGAGCAAAGCTCTTTCGGGGTGTTTTTTTAGGTTTTAAGAACTTGGGTTCCGTCAGGCACAATTTTAGGTCCACACAGAAGAGATGAGGGCTCGTTTCCTTTAAAGGCAGCCGCTGTCCTTCCCGGCCCGCTGACGTGACAGTCTCACTCTGCTCTTTGTGTCCCTTCTCTAAGAAATCTCCGCTCTATTGAATCCAGCCAAAAAAATAAAAAAAATATAAAAAATAAAATTAAAAAAAAATAAAATAAAAAAAAAAGGAGGGAAATTTAACCGGCTGGGGGCTGAATTCCCACCCAAACCGAAAGGCAAAAGTTTCAAGTTGGAGTGAAACCGGGGGTACCGGGAATGTCACCAGTACCCCCGAGTCCTCAGAGACGACCAACTTGAAACAGCCCAAAAACTCAGCATCCCTCCAAAACGACAAAAGTTAATTGCAGCCGTTTGTTAGGGTCGACCAGGCGAGTTTAAAGTGGCAAAGAAAAGCTGTTGCGTCCGGCGTAGCAACTAAAGCCAAGCCATTGTCTGCCACATAGGCAGGAGCAGGGGTGCGGGCGGTGTTGGGAGGGGGAAGAGCAGAAATAAACTTTTCGAACTTTTTTTCAAGCCCTTCCTTCTACAACACTCTGCTCTTCCATGACTCAGCCCCAGAGGAATGTCGGCTCCCATGGAAACCTTTTCTGGGTCCTCTGGTCCGAGGGATGCCGGGGCTGTTATCGCTGGAGCGGCTGTGGCAGGGCAGCTCCAGGGAATGCTTTGGAGATGGTTTGCATTTTTGCAGAGTATTTATCGGACAGTTTATTCTGTGCCTCCTTTGTGGAGCTGTGCGGGATCGGCTGGTGGCACCCCCGGGGGCCGGAGGGACCTCCCGCACCTGGCACAAAGCGTCCGTGCTGCTTTTGACACTGCCTTAGGTCCAGCCCACACAAATGAAAAAGCTCAGGCAGGACAGCAAAATTCTGTCTCGCCTCTCTGCACAGGGCTCATCCATGAGCAGCTGCCTGCAGCCCACGGCTCACCCAGGCTCTTTTCTTGGTACTAATGTAAGTGTTTTATACTATGGATTCAATCTGCAACCTGGAGAAATTATGACAGCTCCAGCACACAGCTATGATGGGGCTGGGCTCTTGCTGTTGTATCAACAAGCCCTGTAAGATCTGAGCATTTCTGAGCCCACACAGAGCTGCTCAGCTCCCAGCACAGGGAATGGTTCACACAGTACTCTGGTGTAGCCGTGTCTTAGTGACTCTACACAGGTACATGGGTAGGGAGATTTTTTTCCCCAGCCGTGTTTTACTCAGTGTGTGTAAGTGTATGTGTGAGCTAAAGGGGATTTCACTTCCATCTGAACCCTGCGTGGCTTTCTGAGCCTGCACAGTGCAGGAGAGGCGTCTGTGCAGGTGGCAGGAGCCAGGCTGGCTTCTGCCCAGTCCCCTGCCCTGCTCCCCAGGCACCCAGGGCAGCTGCAGCACATCTGGGTGAGCCGGCACTGAACGTGCAGGGACCTGCTCGGCAGGAGCTTCATGGGAATTCACGCAAACAACTCCGGCTTCAAATGGAATTCTAGCCTGGGAGTGGCTGCTGGGTAAAGCTCAGAGGGTCTTGTTTGCAGAGGGAGGGCAGGGCCAGGCAGTGGGACCCAGCCCTGGTGGGGTGTCTCTGTGGGGTCACACTTGGTCACCCACCTGCACCTTCAGCACTGCGGCCCCAGTCGGGCTTGGCAGAATCTTCCTGGACCGGCTTTGCCTTTACACTCAGCGTGAGGTGGGGCAATGTCAGATGCTGCAGAGACTTGGAGGAGCAGTGAGCAGAGGGAGGGTGGGTGCAGGTGCTGCCGGGCTGGGGTGCAGGCAGGAGCTGAGGCACGGCAGGGCTGTGCCCCCATTGCCCACTCCTGCCCCCGTGGCTGCAGGGGGAGGAGGCAGCAGAGCCCCTCGCCCGGGTTAGCTGGGGGGGGCAGCTGGGGTGAGCCCGGTGGCCTCGGGGAGGGGCTGTCAAAGTGGCCAGGGAGAGACTCCTCCCCACGCTAACGTGGCATCCCAAAGGGCTTACGCAACCCTGGACAGGGCCAGCGCCACATGGACCACGCTCCCCCGTCCGTGGAGCCTCTCCTGGAGGCTGCACCCACCTCGTCAGCGTCCTCCCCGACCCACAAAGGCCCCAGGCTGGGGTCCCCATGAAAGACCCACAGACCCAGTGGCACAGAGTCTCCTTTGTGCATCACTGCAGGGTACGTGCCCCATCAGGAGAAACTGATGGTGATGCCACAAGCTTGGGGGGAGTGTGGTAAAGAGTTCCCTGAGGAGCTGGCCTGGAGTCTCTGAGGTGCTGAGGGTCAGCCTCAGCCCCCTCTACACCCCAGGTTTTCTTCTTTGGGGTATGGCTGCAAAATGCAATGAGGGCCATGCTGGAGAGGTGAACCATTGAGAGGGGTTATGGGGAGCCCCCAGACTCTGTTTAAAGAGTGACTGGGAGCTGAAGTCCCCATGCAGGATGCAAGTGGGATCAGCTATTAAAAAATCTGCGCAGCCTATGGTGCCCTGTTGTCTGCTCAATCCACAGCATCCAGGAGGGCAGGCCTGAGGAGAGGAGGTGACCATGGAGCTTCTTTTATTCTATATTGAGCAGCCCTTTCTGTGCTGGTTTCCAGCATCCTGCAAAGTGCCAGTGTCTGTTGATTCATTTAGAATGCAGAAGGGCCTAAGTCCCTGCTTGCTAAAATATTTTTCCCTGTTTTCTTCTGTCCAAAATGCCCCCCTGGCTGCACCCCACTTGCTGCCCTGTGCCCTCCATGGGGCTCACATAGCAGTGCCAGGCATTCCCAGTGCAGAACCTCTCAGGAATCCTCCCAAGTCCCTCTAGCTGGGGGATGGATGCTGAGCTCATTGTGTGGCCCAGCTGCCAGCTCCAAAGAGCATCCTCTTGATAGCAGCACCATGGTTGCTCCACAAGGAGGGAGACTTGCACCATGGACCACGTTATCCTGATGGAGCAACCCTGTGTGCAGGGCTCCTGAGCTGTTATTTCAGGACTTTTGGCCCCCAGGCATTCAGGAATGACCATTTGCAACCCAGCCAGGGGCTCACAGACACTGCAATGTCCTCACTGCACAGGCTTTGCCTCCAAAAAGTTGTTATTTTATAATAAATTTGTTTTACCATCTAAGGCACAAGACAGTTCTGCAGAGCTTGTTTGCTCAGACTTTTTCATGCTCCTTCTTCCTCCAAACACAACACTGGCAGCTCCAACTGTCTGCTGGCTCCTTGCAAACACGTAATTCCCTGACCCCACTTACTCCATGCCCAGACTTTGAAATTCAAGGCTTTTTTAAAGCTTGGGGAAATGATCTAAGATGGCCTTGGCGTGGGGTTGGGTTCTTCTCAGTGCCACCTTCCACATGTGCATGCACTGCCCTCTCCTCCAGGCTGGGCACTGCCCAGTGAGCATCACTGAACCTCAGAGCACCTTCCAAAGCAAACAAGCCCCTGGGAGAAGCCCAGCCTGGAGGAGAGGGCAGTGCATGCACATGTGGAAGGTGGCAGGGGATACCAGCAAGGGAGGAGATGGCCAGAATCACCTGTACTTTTCCACCTCCCTCCCCGAACAACCCTTCCAGGAAGAAAGAACCAGTGATCTCTGCTGGCAAATGCTGGCAGAGCTCACAGAAGCCTCCAGAGCAAACCAAGACAAGGGGAAGGGAGAGCTCACACCAAGCAGGAGAGGAGGGAGCTGCTCAGCTGCAGCCTTGACAGAGCCAAAGAGCTCATCACCCCTCCCCAGAGCCCCTCTGCCAGAGCTCCTTCACACCACCACAGCAGCCATCCCCACCACCCCCTCCCAGCCTTCTGACATCCCAAAAAAGCTGCCCTGCATTCCCTGACCTCCATTTTGCACAGACACCCTACTAGAGGCTGGGTGAGGTCCTGAGATTAGACAAATTAGATAAAAGAGGATTTTCTCTGAGTGGCCAAACCTCTGTAAATCAGGAAGCAGAGCCCAGCCCGGCTGGTGTCCTGGCAGCACAGGCTTGGTGTGGCTTTATACCCATAGAGCCGCTGTGCATGAGGAGGAAAAGGCTGCAGTGACATTAGATATCCTGGGAGAGAAGAAGAAACCTCATCCAACACTTTCTGTCCCAGCAAATCCCTCTCTGTGCCTGGCCCCGGGGCGGGCTGTGCTGCAGGTGGAGCGGAGGGGGCAGGAAGGGAAGGCTTGGCAGGGGCACAGGTCCCCTCGCTGGCAGGAGACAGAACGGGGGTGTTTCAGTGTCCCCGCGGGCGGAAGGGAGCGGGCAGCCCTGGCTGTCAGCAGGGGATGCCACCGGCATACTAAGAGAGCAGCTGAGCTCCTCTCCGGCCGCACACAGAGCGCTCAGCCCTGCCAAACAGGAACCGGGGGGGACAAGGACACGGCGATGTCACCAGCTGTGCTCTCCTGGCTCGCATCACAGCCGGAGTTAGCTGGGCTGCTTCTCCTGCAGGGGATCGGCAGCAGCTCACGCTGGGAGGGTGCAAAGGGCTCGTCCTTCTGGAGCTGATCTCCCAGCAGGACACAACCCCAAAGTGTCGTGGATCCCTCAAACCCGGTCTGGGGACACTGAGGTCTGAGCAGGAAAGGGAAAAACAATAGACACACCAACATTTTAGGGTGCTGGGGATGAGGGCTGGTCTCTGAAAACCCCTTTAGAAGGGGTTGTCTAAAGGATTTAATGCTCAAGTGCTCTGTCTCATTGTCTCTCTGTTATCTCTTTCTTTCATCCACTTCCATATTTCTTCTGATTGACAACTAAGATGATAGAGTTTCATTCCTTGTACCTGGCACTCATATCACGGGATTTTTAACATGAAAAATGTGGGGGGATAGGTGAAAAAAAAAACCCTCCAGAGAAGGAAAAAGCCATTTTGACTGTGATTTTTCTAAAGGTATCCAAGAAAGCAACAGACATCTAAACCCCACTGTCTCATTTTGCAAAAATCAAACGAATTTATCTTGGAAACATAATTTGGCCCAAGGTTTTGGCGAGAAAAGCCAGCATGTGGGTCTGTAATACTGAACAGACAAGGCAGGAAATGGAGAGAACACCCTTCTAGAAGTGTCTGCTCAGCCTGGAGCCCAGCAGTACATAGTGGCCTCCTTCCTCATCCCTCCTTCTCCTCTGCTTTATTCAAGGTCTGCTGAAAGATGAGGGCCTGGATTTTCTTCCTTCTGTGCCTGGCAGGCAAAGCCCTGGCAGCGCCGGTAAGTGCAGGAGACAGCAGAGCTGTCGGGGTTGACCATCTGGAGCAGCCAATGGGGATCTGCTTTCATAACAAATAAAGTACTGAGGGATGAGGGACAACTTGAGGGTGACCCTGCTGCCTGTTCCAGTGGGTCACCCCCCTTGGGACTGTCCCATGGACCCCCTACTCATGTGCATTTTCCTCTGCAGCAGGAGGCTCTGCCCGATGAGACAGAGGTCATCGAAGATCCCACCACAGAGGTAGGCTGTTCTGTCCCTCCTCCTCACCCATCCCCTCAGCACCCACTGCTCTGCAAAGAGCATCTCCAAAGCTCTGGGGAGCCATGGGGGCTGCTCTAGCCCCCAGGAGCTGGGACTGTGCACCCACAGCAGAAACACCAACCTCTTTTGCAGGAGCCTGTGGGGGCTAATCCCGTCCAGGTGGAGGTGGGAGAGTTCGAGGAACCCACGGAGGATGTAGAAGAGATTGTTGCAGAGAGTAAGTCACTCTTCCCCTGCACTCCAGCTGCCAGGGACACTGTCCCCTCCCTGTGTGGGGGAGCTTTAGCCACCCCAAACAGTGAGGGGCTCCTTTGGGAAGGGCTGTAGCAGAAGGACAATGCCAGCCTGGATGCACATTCAAAGCAAGAGGCTCATGGCCTCTTCCAGCCCTGGGCTCTCTGTAAGCCCATCTTTGCAACAGAAAATCCATTGGTGTGGCCACAGAAAGGAGTCCAGGATTAGCCCCAGGGCTAACATGGACTTCTGTAAATCTTGACATCTTCCCAGTGTGAGAATAAATGTGGGGGCTGTCCCTGGTGAAGTCTCAGTCTTCCCTCTGTGCTGAGGTGCCCTGAGCACCTCGTGGGAGGTGAGGATGTGGCCGGCTCTGACTTTGCTCCCCTCCTGCTCCAGACCCCTGCCAGAACCACCACTGCAAGCACGGCAAGGTGTGCGAGGTGGATGACAACAACTCGCCCATGTGTGTGTGCCAGGACCCCTCCAGCTGCCCCGCCACCGCCGGCGTCTTCGAGAAGGTGAGGGCAGCATCTGCTCGGTGGCCCAGGGCAGGGAGGGACCCACACGGGCTTTGCCAGAGATGGTAACACATGGAGACAGAGTCAGGGTGGCTGGTCCCCATCTGGTGGTGAAGAAAGAGTCATTGCCCACCCCAGGAACAAGCTAAACATCTCATTTGGAGGCTCTCCCTGCCTCTCACCAGCATCTCCCCTTCCTGTGCAGGTCTGTGGCACTGACAACAAGACCTACGACTCCTCCTGCCATTTCTTTGCCACCAAGTGCACCTTGGAGGGAACCAAGAAGGGACACAAGCTGCACCTGGACTACATTGGGCCTTGCAAATGTAAGTGGAGCCACTCCCTCAGACAAGGGGACCCCTAACTGGGCACAGCCCCCATGTTCACAGCCTGGTGGAGAGCAAGGTCCTGGCAAGCTCGGGGCTGAGGTGGGAGGGCACTGGGGCTGCATGTCCAGGGCATGGAGCTGCCTGTCCAGAAGCTGCACTGACCCCTGTGTGTGACTTGCAGTCATCCCTGCCTGCCTGGACACAGAGCTGACCGAGTTCCCCCTGCGCATGCGGGACTGGCTCAAGAACGTGCTGATCACTCTGTACGAGCGCGACGAGGACAACAACCTGCTGACCGAGAAACAGAAGCTCAAGGTGGGACACAGGGGAAGGGGTCTGGGAGCTCACCCCACAGTGGAGGCCAGCACAGAGAGGAAGCCCATCCAGTTACTTGTGGGATTGATCCTTGCCCCCCATTTCCCTGCTGACAAGGCCTCCCCGGCCTCTCCCACGGCAGGTGAAGAAGATCCATGAGAACGAGAAGCGCCTGGAGGCCGGTGACCACACCGTGGAGCTCCTGGCCCGGGACTTTGAGAAGAACTACAACATGTACATCTTCCCTGTGCACTGGCAGTTTGGGCAGCTGGACCAGCACCCCATTGATGGGTGAGTGCCAGCAGAGCAGGACGAGGACCCCAGAACCATTTCCTGCCTGAGGACCAGGGTGATTTGGCAGTAGAAGGTGCCAAGGCAGGCTGGAGATGTGACACAAGTCAGTGGCTGATGGCAGAGGTTGTGGCAAACCAAATTGGGGTAGAGGCACCTTTGCCTCCTGCAAACTTCTCTTCTGCAGGAAGAGGGGCCTCCCCCAGCCCCAGCTGCTCCCACCTCCCTTGGGGGTGGAGTTGCTCCCTTCTCAGATTTACTGTTCCATTATAGTGCCCTAAAATATCTTCATCCAAAGGCCCTGGGATAACTTCAGCAGCTGAGATAGCAGCTGCTGGCTTAGCTGTGGGCTGCAGATGGGCATGGGAGTGATCACACACGCAGGCCTGTGGGGTGGGGGCGTCTGGCAGGGACCCCTAGCTGGTGGCTATTTTGTGACCAGCACAGCTGGCTGCAAAGGCAGATACCAGTCCTTGACCCTCGTGGCACTCAGTGGCTGATACTGGGGAAGGCACAGGGACAGCAGCCAAACCAGAGGGCTGGGGGCAGCACCTTCCCTCCTGTGAATGTGTGGTGTCCCTGGCAGGTACCTGTCCCACACGGAGCTGGCCCCACTGCGTGCCCCCCTGATCCCCATGGAGCACTGCACCACGCGCTTCTTCGAGGCCTGTGACCTGGACAACGACAAGTACATCGCCCTGGAGGAGTGGGCCAGCTGCTTTGGCATCAAGGAGCGTAAGTACTGAGGAGGGCAGGAATGGGGGTAGAGGGGAGGCTGAGGAGCACCCCCAGAACCCCACTGTGGATGAAGGAATGTGTCACAGCCAGCCCTGGGTGAGGGGGAGCAATGGGGAGTGGGAAGGGTACAGGAACAGTGGGATGCTGGCAGCACCCACCTCCTAACTTTGTCTCTCTCTTTTCCTTCCACAGAGGACATAGACAAGGATCTTGTGATCTAAACACTCACCTTCCTGCTCTGCTGCCAACTTTGTCATGTTTTAACCTTCCCACTTCCTTTGGTTTTTAAACTGCTTTTGTTTTGTTTTGTTTTTCCCTGGGAACAAGGTGCTAATATAGGTCTAAACATATGTAGTAACGGTGCTAAGAGAAATAACAGTCCTGTTCATAGCCTTACCTATCACCACTAGATTACTCACCCAGCTGTTTCCACATGCTCTTAGCAGCCTTTTCTCCCTCCTACGTCTTTACTGCTGATTGTTCCTGTGCTAAATATCCGCTCTGCCTCACCATCCCGCTTTCAGATCGACTTCTCTTAACTTCTCACTACCAGCACGTTCCTGGACACTCAGACACAAAACCCTCTCAGCTGATTCACCACCCCAGGCACAGATGCCATCGAGGGAAGGCAGAGCCAGAGGATGTAGGAGGATTGGGTTCTCAAGCAGAACAGCTGTAGGTGACATTGTGGCCACCCAGCTCATGGTAGGAAGGATGGAGAGGGGTGAGAAAGAGAGTGGTAGGATTTTCTTTTCCTTTTTTTTTTTTTTTTTTTACCCCTCCCATTCCCAGGGTTTGAATTTAGCAGTTATTGGGCACAAAAAAAAAAAAAAAAAAATAAACTGAACAAGCAAATAGGGAAGCGCACAGAATTGAAAACAAATAAGATGAAATTATTCCCATCCTGTAAAATCCTCTTGAATAATAAAGGTTTGAAAGTGCTACAAGCTTCACCATCACTCAATGACCACGCTGCTGTCGTGTTTTCTGTGCGGCCGCCGGTTCCCCGGGGTGTGTGTGGCTCCCCTTGATGTTGTGATTCAGCTGTAGGTGAGATAAAGCTCCTGGCTCTCCCCAAATCACAGTGCCCTTAAGCACTTCCCACCCCTCTGCCTCAGCTGTGCTTAAATTCCAGCCCTGCTCTTCCAGGGAAGCTGTGTCAGACATGGAAGGGATCTTTCTGCCCAGAAAGTGGCGTGTTTGCCACATGCTTGAGGGAAAGGCTGTAATATTTTTTTTCCTGTTGTGGATTTAAGGGATGCAAAGGATGGAAGGGAAAAGGTGTTTGGATTTTGCTTTATAAGAGAGGGTCCTGACAGGAGCAAAGTGATGGTTAAATCTCACAGGCTGAGAACTCTTTTTTTTTACCTCTGAATGTTCCCTGTGCCTTATATTATTAAATTCCTGCCACAGTGTGAGCAACCTGATGAGTTTCTGTAATAAAAAATACTGATTTGAAACACTGACAATAAACCAGCCTGCAATGTTCCTCTGTTTCATCCCATCCTGGTGAGAGGGACTGCCCCTCAACATCAACCTCGAGCATGGGTTCAAGTTGTTACCCCAAAAAAGGTTCTGGTCCAAGGTAAGCTGAGGTGCTTCTGCCCATTCCAGCCCATCACTGTAAAAGGCTTGGGGAATAGTGGATGGGTAACATGTGGGCAGAGATGGGGTTACTGCAGCAGCCAGCACAGACACTCACATGGCTCTTGGGCCCTTGCTTTCATCAGCAATAAAATCCCTGGGAAAGGCAAAAAGGCACAACAGTAGGAAAATAAACACCCCCCTTTGCATGGGCTAAAAATAGCCAAGTGGCAAGAGCTCTGGCTCAGCTGTGAGGTCCCTGTTGACAGCCCCTGTGGAATGTGCTGTGCTCCCAGCAGGGCTGTCAGGTCAGATCCTGCACAGGGTCACTCCCAGCTGCAGAGCCAGGGCAGATCCCACAGGACACAGACACTTGGTATGGCCAAGGGTTTGACCCCCCTGGGAAAGCTCAGCCCAGAGAGGCCAAGTGAAGCACAGCACCCACTCCCCCTGGCCACACAGCTTCCCAGGGCTATTAGCCAAAGGGGGGTTCTCAGTGGAGACAGTGAATGCCTCCCCACTGTGGGAGCAGCTGCTACAAACTGGCAGAACTGACACAGAGAAAGGCACCATTGCCCATGACCCCTGCAAGAACCAGCTGGATGTGACCCACCTCCAGGCCTGGAGAGCTGTTCAGAGAAGGTTTGGGCAGGGGAGAGGAGAGGAATTCAGGCAGGGGCTGGAGGAGATCAGCCATCCTGGGCAACCCTGCTTTCCAGTCACTCCCTCTCAGCCAGAAACCCTCGCTCCACTCTCCTGTGGGATGCAGCTCCAATCCTTCCAGCTCAGCCCTCCTGCCAGTGCTGCCAGACAGGCACGGGAGCCTGGGTCATGTGCAAGGGAAGGTTTTCCAGCCCTCTTCTCCCCTGCCTTCCCCTCTGGTGCACGAGTCAGCTCTGAGTCCCAGCAAGCTCAGGAAAGCCAGCAGGCTGCACCAGGAGAGCTGGTTATCACGGCTCTGGAAGGTGCAGTGATCCCTCTCCAAGGCCATGTCCCATCCCATGGGACAGCACTCGTGTCCCAGCAATCTGGCAGAGCCCAAAGGAGCCAACCCAGTGCTATAGCAAAGCGCAGCTGCCCTGGCTTTAATTGAGCACCAGAATGAGCTCAGGAGGTTGAAACTGGGGCTCTCTTAACCCTTCAAAGGTCACAGCCTGAAGTATCAAGTGGCTGGAATTTCACTGCCTTGGGGAAAATGCCATACAAGGGGTTATGTCAGGACTTGAGGAATAAGCTGGCCTCTTTGAGCTTTCAGACCCAGACAGTCAGCAAGGGTGGAACAGAACAGCCCTTTCCCTGTTGGAGCTGAAATGGAGCCTTCCCGTGCCTGCACAGCAGTAAAGAAACTCCCCTGTACTTTCCAAGTGGAAATTCTCCCTGTGGTTTGTGCTGACTGAGGACACAGTTTGCAAACCTAAAAAAAAAAAAAAAAAAACAAAACCAACAAACTAAATAGAAAACTAACAGACAGATCTGGATCCAAAACCAGCACCAGCCCAACCCGAGTGCTACAGTGCATCTGCAGAGATGGTTCCTTTTGGTGCAGCTACTCACTGAGCCATGTCCTGCATTCAAGAGAGGAAAGGTGGGGCAGACAAAGATTTCTGTACAGATCTGTGTTGTTCTGTGTTTTCCTGACCCTTACTTTTCTAAGAGAAACAAACTGTGGCATAAATACTGCATTAAGGTTTGTGGCTGAAATGTACAAAATGCAGGTGATGAAAAAGGTGACAAGCCAGGGATCACTGTGACTACTCCAGTCAGACACATGGAAACAGCCTGGACTCAGAGATTCACTGTTTGTGAGGTGTAGCTGCACTTGGAGCTGCTTCTATTCTAGCTAACAGTGACACTGGAAACCCGTGGAATTAAACTCATCCTACAGCACAGAATCATGGAATCACAGAAAATTCTGAGTTGGAAGGGACCCACAAGGATCTTCAAGTCCAAATCCTGCAACAGGAAGAATTACAAGATGTGCCTGAGAATGTTGTCCAAATGTTTCTTTCAATCAGGCAGGCACTGTGGTCACTTCCCTTGAGAGTCTTTTCCAGTGCCCAATACCCTCTGGATATTTGATAATATCCAACCTAGGCCTCCCCTGACACAGCTTCACATCATTCCCTCAGGCTCCAAGTGTGAAGGCTGGTATTTCACACAGGTTCAACTCTCACCAGCTAAAATCAGCCCTGCAAAGGAAGATTGAACCATGTACCTGAGAGCTTTGACCCGTGTTCAGGTTTAATCGGTGGTGGGGTTGGAGGAGTCACCATTCCCAGTGGGAATCTCACACACAGGTCTCTGTCACAGCAGTTCAAGCACATCCAGAATTACTGCTGAAGGGGGGATCTTTTCATGGGTCTGGCACAGAGAGTGTCCCCCAGTGTCAGGATTACCTCCATCCATCTGCCCTGCTCCGGATTGAGGAGCAGCTTCCAAACTGCCCATACCCACTGCGGAGCATCCTTTTGCCTTAAAATCCCATATATTTCAAAGATGGACGAATTCAGTAAAATCTTGCGAAGCCTCCGGACAATGCCGGAGGAAACCCTTCGAGGGGTGCATCTCCTGAGGCCGGCCTGGAGGGAGGGCAGAGGGGAAGGAAGCAGACACTTTTGTCTGCCCCCTGAAGCCGTGAGAGGCGCATCCTCTCCTTCCTCCTCGTCCTGCTCCTCCCCCGGCCGATCCATCCCTGGCTGCGGCAGCGGCGCGGAGCGGCCGGCGGGGGGGGCGATGCGGCCGGCGATGGAGCCGGGAGCTGCGGGGAGGCTCTGCCGGAGCGGGGCGGGGCGGGCAGCTTGTCCCGAGGCTGCCCGGGCACAGGGAGAGAGGAGGGACCCGCTCCATCATCCCTCAGCTGAGGGCTCTGCCCTTCGCAGCGGAGCGGCTCAGAGCCCTGGTCCCTTTAGGGCTACATCCCCACCACGCTTGGCTACCGCATCCCATCCCATTTGCTAAACCTTATAGACACAAAGTAGTTGATCAAATCTGAGGCTAAGTTTGGCGAAGGGGTCCACTGTGAACCTCATGACTCAGTGGGAGGGTCTTCCTTACCCTTCCTTATCCTTTTGTGTCTCTGGTCTCCAAGCAAATCCTTTGAAGATTATTTTGGTCACTTTTCTTCTGTATGCTTCATCCACATAGGAAGATGGAGTGGATGTTGCCCACCCAACTCCGTTAAGCTGCAGTTTCACAAATTTACATTCAGACTTGTTTTTGCTGATACCTTTGTCAGTGACTCTTTAAGTGACCTAAGCCACTCATTCACGACACCATCCCATCTCACCCTGAGGTGCCCGAGCCCCCCCAGCCCTTCTGGAGCAGAGACCATTTTGCAGTCTAAAAGACTCACGGCTTATATGATTCCAAGTTTTGTGTTTTGCAGCTCAGTCTGTCTTTCTCAGTACCATTCCCTCTAATTTTTGACCCTACTGGCTGGTCTTAAATTGATTTGATGGGGCATAAAACCACAGCCATGGCATTCCTCCCGGTGGCCTGAGGACAGAGGGAGGATGCAGACAGACAGACAAGTACTTCACTGCACAGTGATGCTGTATTCTAACAGGAGCTGGGCTTGGCCTGATGCTCTGGTGCCGAGGTAATTGCACAGTAAGTAATTATTTGTATCAGGGTTTATCCAGTTTCTGCACTGCCCATGGAGAACTTCCATTACTTTCTATTCTATGTCCTACAACGTAAAAAGGGCCATTTCCCAACTGAGCCCATTTCTTGTCAGGCTCAGTATTATGCTCCTAATCAAAGAAACTCTGATTCTGTGATTCTTGGGAAACAAGTCACCACAGGACACATTTTTACGAGCATTCCCTACATTTTTCTTAATTTCATATTCCTTTTGATAGCTACTCCATCTGGATGTGAGAGACTGTACAAGTCTCTAGTCTTTTCTTGTCCAAACACCTCACTGTTTTGGCAATTTGGCACTGTTTTGGCAGTTTTTTGTTCCCCATGGGATGCCTTTTGCGGCTGCAGTGTGCCTGGAGCTCTGGGCTTTGTGGTTTTCAAAACCCTAAGCCTAATGCCGGCCCTTTTCCCTGGGAAACAACATTCACCAGCCCAGGTTCCTGATGCCAGTTTGCAGGAGGCGTTTGGCACTGCCAGGGCAGCCCGAGCAAACCTGCTCAGCCTCCAAGCCCTACCTGTTGCTCTCTAGCCCACAGATATCATTCCTACCTTTTGCAGTGGGTCCTGTTTTCCTCTGATGGTTCTGCCATTGTCCTGGTGTGAGGGTTGCTGTCTTGCCTCACCAGGAGGGTTCCAGTGTGGTCTCACTCTTAGGGTTGCTGTGTTGTGCTGCTGTTGGGGGAAAAGGCTGTTGTTAGGGGGGCTGGTTTAGGGTGAGCTTGGGGCTGGGGTGAAGGGTGGTGCACCTGTACCCTAACTTGCCTCCTGTACCCTGTAGCCCTGATCTCCACTGGACTGTCCAGCCCTCAAGCCCTCTCCCTTTACCCCTCAACCCCTCCCTCTGCCCCCCAGCCCTCGGGCTCTGCTGTGTCCTCAAGCTCCCTCTCAGCTCCTGCGTGTCACCCTTAATCTCTCTCCTTTGCCCCTCAGCCCCCAGCTTGTCTGTGTCACCCTCCAGCTGCCCCTGCCACCCTCAGCATCTCTGTGTCACCCACTGTCCTCTCTCCCTGTTCCTCCCTCAGCTCCCAACCTCTGCCACCCTCAAGACCCCTCCCAGCTGCCCCTCAGCCTCCATGTGTTGTGCCCTGAAAAGACCCTAAAAAAACCTAAAAAATCCCTAAAAAACCCCTAATCTTCAAAATGTCCTAAGAACCCCACAAAAACCCAAAAATAGCCTCAGAATACCCTTAAAATACACTAGAAGTACCCTACTTTTAAGAAAACCCTAAAACACCCCTAAAATCACCAGTGAACCCCTAAAAACACCCTAAATAAAAGAGCTCTAAAAATACCCCAAAATCCTTAAAATGCCCTGATAAGACCCTAAAAAGCCCTAAGAATTCCCTCAAAAACCCTAAAAATACCCCTAGTCCTAAAAAAGTCCTCAACATGCCCTCAATAGTCCTAAGAAAAGCCCTAAAATTTTTAAATAATCCTATAAAAGCCCCAAGAATGCTCCCCCCCAAAAAAAAACCCTGACAAATTCTAATTAGAACTAAGAAAGCTCTTAAGGTACCCTTAAAAATTCTTTTAAAAGCCCTAGAAGTATCCTAAACATTCCCAGAAAATTCCTAAAAAACTCCTGAAAAAAACTCCAATACTAAAATATTCTAAAAAAACCCTTAAAAAACTACTCAGCCTCCAACCCCTACCTGTAACACTCTAGCCCAGAAACATCATCCCTACCTTTTAATTGGGGTGGCTGCCTGCAGCTGCTGGGAGGGTTCTGGGGCTGTCCCAGCTTTAGGGTCACTGCCTGCAGCTGCTGGC